>OU015491.1:74400993-74598493 GCA_907164885.2 Dolomedes plantarius | reverse complement strand
AAATATACGCCTTCAAAACAATATATCATTTAAAACAGCTGCAAAGCACGCGATTTCTGCGATATCTACAAACGCGGCTTGTAGCCATCTAAGAGATTTAAATCGGCCGCAAGCACTAAGCACATACAATACTGATCTACACGATATTTCAATGAACAGGTTTCATGCGATTTGTATGCCATACCTATGCTTACATAACAGCATTGTAATTCTCATTCCGGTATTTATGTAATATACTGTTCGAGAGAACTCAAAATATATTCTAAATATTTTAAAAAAATGAAAAGTAATTGAGAAATAAGTTACGGTCGAAGTATGGAATTTTAAATTTAAACAAAAAATACTTAGATGCATTTTATACTAAAATAACTCCTTTTTTTGTGCTAAGTGTTAACTGTATCCGATATTTCCCCACAGATTTGCTATCTATGGTCATTAACGCATTTTATTTCTCATAAGAGTGTGAACACCGAAACACAGGCGCTGTTCTGCTGTTATATATATCTGTGGTTTAGTACAAGACGTGCCTAAATCAGTTTTTTCCAAGATGACTTTGTTTGCTTATGTCTCTTTTAAAAAAATATTATTTTCAATGTAAGAAGTACCCAAGTCTGTAAAATGGTTTAGAAAACGCTTTTAAAGCATCGGACAGACTTGGGTACTTCTTACATTGAAAATAATATTTTTTTGGAGAGACATAAGCAAAAAAAGTCATCTTGGAAAAAACTGATTTGGCACTTCTTGTACCAAGCCACAGATATATATATATATATATATATATATATATATATATATATATATATATATATATATATATATATATATATAATATATATATATATATACACACACACACACACACACATATATATATATATATATAATGATTAAATATAATAAAAAAAAATGCAAAAAAAACTTTTTTTTAATAATAATTGTTTCAGTTATAGAAAAACCTATCAAAACTCATCAGATTTAATTTGTTGTTAAAGCAAATGATCGTTCCACATGTCTTACATCCACGTCAATAACATAACCGCGGAAAATATGAAACTGGTGAGAAATGATTTATGCTAAGCGAGAGATTTTTCTTTGTCCAAGACCCATATAATCACATAGAGACAATGCTATTAGACTCTATACTTGAGCCAGTAAATTATCAAAATAATGAAACGTGACCAGATGAAACACTCGCGACAAAGCTGTTATTGGTATTCTTTAATCTAGCGACTTTTTTTTTATTTATATGTCATCTAAATAATAACCTGGAAAAATAATTAAAATTCCTTAACTCGAGAGCCGGTTGATATGTTCAACAAAGAAAGAAAAAAATCTGAAAGATGAAATGTATTCAACAATGGAGGTAAAAGTAGCCCTACTTTTTTTTTCTATAAGAAATTCTGACGACAATAATAATAATCAAACTGAAGAAAAAATCTGCTAAAAGTGTATCGACATATCTATTTTATTTTGTTGAAAAAATGTGTCGTTAGCAAGAAGAAAAACTGAGAATTTCAATTCTAAAATTTAACGTTATTTTTCGAAAACTTAATGCTTCCAGTTTAAATTAATCACCAACATCATATATTAATGTACGAGAACGTAGTCCTAGTGGGGTTTAAATTGCCCAACTCAAAAGAAAAAAAGAGAAATATTATACCCTGTACACAAAATGAAAAATGTACAGATAATCAATACAGCATTGGATCTTAACCTTTTTAGTGTCATGGTTCCCTTTGAATGCCATGGGTCCCTCCTTCTCATGATAAATACTCACATAACGAATCATTTCAAACAAAAAATACTGGAAACGTAATAAAGCGACAAACAGTTTTAAGGAATCTAATTATATTACAGTGGGAAGGGTATGCATAAAATAGTATAGAAAGGATTACAAAAGATATCAATATATGACGAAAACAAATTTGTGATCTAATAATGTATTTATACTGCAAAGACGTATTATTTACTGAATGACTATTACACAGCAGGGCCGCCCAGAGACTTTACGGGGCCTGGGGCAAACTTCTGTTGGGGGCCCCAAGAAATCTGATTAATCGAATAATTTTTTTAAATTTTTTGTGGGGCCCCTTTTTTTCAGGAGATTATTTTCAATTTTGAAGTACGGTACAAGTTTCAGAATTTTCTTTCGGAGGAAATCTAATAAATAAATTTTTTAAAAATTTTTGGGGCCCCTCCGGCAGTTGGGGGCTTGGGGCAAAGTGCCCCAGTTGCCCCCCCCCCCCCCCTCTGGGCGGCTCTGCTACACAGTCGTTCATCTGATTGAATTCTAATTCAAGAGGTACTATGCGGTTTTTTCAATTTTCAAATTGAACTCATGCATCAATTTTAGTTCCAAATAACAAATCTCACAATGTGTACTTTGCCGCTTGATCGAGCTCCTGGATTAGAATTCTCTTCTAAGTCGGCGGAGCTCCTGAAATTGAATCACGGACCCCCAAGGAGTCCAAGAACCACAAGAAACCATAATCTACGGCAAACTTATGTGGCGCGCAAACTTATTTCGAACACGACCCATTTTCTTTAAATAAAACATCACTCGACCCCAATGAAAATTTTTTGTTATATCAAAATCAAACAAAAAAAAATTTTTAATAAGAAAATGTCAACAAACCAACAACAAAAAAAAGGGGGGGGAAAAAGAAAGAAAGAAAGAAAAAAGAATATATTGTGCCAAACAATTTTAAAAATCAATGAACTGTAGATATTTGGTTTATATTTACTTTGCATCATTGATAATTAACTTCATTTATTTATATAAACTTCATTTATTTATATAAAGCTAATCTAGAAAAAAATTAGTGAGAAAGGTGAACCCGACCTTAGATAATATTTTTTCAATGTTTGGTGAAATATTTGAGTGCTTCTCTCATTATAATCTTCCAGGTTAAGTATTGTTCGTTGTTCGATTTTTATGGCTACTCATTTTGAAAACCCAGTCTCACACAGATAGGTAGAAGCGAATGGAATCAATGTAAGTTTAATCTATTAATTCTTTGTTACCTTATTTAATAACATCATACATTTTTAAACGTATAAAAAATGTATAAAAAACATTGAAAATATGTAATTATAGAAAATTTAAATCATATTTTTTAATTAAATAATTCATCATGATCATCATTATATAAATTTACTTTAACTATCCGCGACCTCTCCAATATTTTTCAAGACCCACTGTTTACGTACCACTGCTCTACAATATTCGATATCGGGCATACGAATGCAAGTATATATATATATATATATATATATGAATGATAGATAGATATATAGTTAGGTATAAAGATAAATATACTTCAGATCAGTCCATCCTTTTATGACAAAATCTAGAAATTACTATTTCATCATAGGAAATTCGTTACAATGATGTTTTAATCTTTCCCCCTAATACAATATATATATATATATATATATATATGAATGATAGATAGATATATAGTTAGGTATAAAGATAAATATACTTCAGATCAGTCAATCCTTTTATGACAAAATCTAGAAATTACTATTTCATCATAGGAAATTCGTTACAACGATGTTTTAATCTTTCCCCCTAATACAACCCACTTAAATGCTTCAAAATTAATCGTAAACACTATTCTGTTTTCATCGATAATTTTAACTTAACAGTAAAATTGGCCATCAAATCTTAAAGATCCAAAGTTATGGGCTCTCTTGAAGATTCTCAATATAATCTCTACAAGATTTCCATTTTAATAAACTATAATCATGTTATTTTTTTTTCTTTTCAGAAAACTAACACGATTATTACTAAAATCATCGCAAAATTTCTATGCTGCACACAGGTGTTATGATACCCTCTTACCTCCCCCAGGAAACTTTTTTTTTTTTTTAAATAGGCACATAACTCACCTCCCAACTCGGCCTAGTAATATTTGTTTCTTCTGGCCAGCTGAGATCCTCCGACATGCTGGTAATGGTCAACCAGTTCGCCCTCCGAGGGTCTGACACGGATTCTGTCAACATCATTTACAATTTGTTTCTCCCGAATTCTCTCTCCACTCAAAAAGTTATCACAGATAAAATAGTTTTAGATTCCAGAGACCGTACCAACATCTCGCCGTGACACGTCCTGTCTCTATGGCTTTTCGGCGTGTTTTGTGTTTTGGTGAAGCAGGTGCACCCTTTAGGGTTACATACTTATCAAAGAGAAATCGTCGCCAAATGAAGTATGAGATCTCGCCAAGTATTATTGGTTCGGCGAGGGGGAAGCTCTATCGCTAAGGGTAACAACGATTATTCTTTTGCTTCTTTTTTATTTTTTATTTTATTTATTTTTGTTTTTGTTTTAGCCAAGTGACATTTAAAAAGCCGAGATGGGTAAAATTCTGGAGTACATCTAAAGCAGAGGAGAAGGTAAATATGGGAGTGTGATGAAATTGAGTGAATTTTTACAATAAATCAAAAATAAAATTTAAAAAGATAATTTAATAAAATTAAAAGAGAATCACAAAAAATAAAACACTGATCTCTTGCTTCCTTCGAAAATGTACATTAATATTGTATTTAGTTCAACAAGTATTAAAATGTACAAAAAGTAGCTATATACCGCGTTATGTAATCTTATAACTTGAAAACTTTTTTCTTAAAAATTTATATCGCGTTTCTGATTCATTAATAAATGTGGTTGAAAATTACTTTTACTTCTCGTAAGCTCTTCCAAAATGAGTTTCAGAGTCATTTAAAATAGCACTGCCATCGCCACGATAGTTATTATTTTGGTGGTAGAACATCGACCTCGAGGACTGAGACAAGGGTTCAAAGACCACTTCTGGCAGATGGCCGTTAGAAACTCGTGGGCTGTTACGTGAGGTCCAAAAATATAGATGGTATAAAAATTATTTCCTGCGATATCCTATCAAGTTATGCTCGGTATGTTACTAAAAATTAAAAAGTAAATCGTCGCGATTTTCTTAAAATACGAATTTTCAATTATCTTTTTGTTGGTATTAATGTCTGTTCAAAACAACGAAGGATAGATAATTATTCCACGCCCGATGGAATATACATGCTCCATAACTAAAGCACAAACATCATCCTGGGGATATGCTAAAATCTCACACACAGCATTCTTTTCTCATAACATACTCTTCGGGATAATGAAGAACAGATAATTATTCCGTGTCCGATATGATATGTGTTGTCCATAACCGAAGAGACATTTATTTCTCAAAATCACGCATTCCCCCCCCCCCTTTTTTCGCCATTATAATAGTATAAAAATGTAGAGTTGATGGTGGTATGATTCAACCAAGATTTTTCAACCTATAAGGTTCAACCAGGAACTAGGATATATTCATTTAGGACAACTAATGAATATACCTTGTCTTTCTCTCATTCTTTTCAACAAAAATTACTAGGCACACTGGATCTCATTTTTAGTCAAGCTCTATATATTTAAGCCATTCCCGTTTTATTCTGCAACTGATATACAATCAATCAAAAAAAGTCGAATTCTCGATACTGGAACTTTTTTTATGTACTCTCTTCCACCGATAAACACTAAGTCCTCTTGGAAAAATCTCTTGATGCTTCTTCCCATCCATATCAAAGATTTTAAGGATATGTGGGGGTTTTTTTTCTTCGGGGGGGGGGGTTGATGCAGCAAACATTCAGTCACTTATAAAAATAAGGTAATAAATATGCTTATTAAACTAAACATCGGATTATTTTATAAATCGATAAAATTAGATGAAAAAGTAAATCAGTATAAAAACTTGCTTAATGTATCTTTAAGATGAAAACAACGGTAACAATAAGCATTGAGATAAAATGGAAAAAGTTCGATTTCTTTTTAACACTATTCTTTAAAACGGATCTTGAATCTAGAAGTTAAAATTCTGAGTTTTGACACCCATTTAAAAGCATGGATAGGCAAAATGGATATTCCCTCCGTTGCTAAGATATCTACTCTTCCTGATTCGATTGATGCAAAATCTCCCAGAAAAATTAGTGAAATTCTCTGTGAGTGGTTCTGCAATTCATTTTATTTTACCGAAACCTCGATAGAAAAATTTCGTTGTAAAAAAAAACCCCACTTATTGGGCGTCCAAGCTGTTTTACAGAACATGAACAGAGTTGAAACGTGAGATATTGATTGCAGGCCTAAAATTTGAGTAGAAAAATTAATTTTGGTTGTAAAACATAACATAACATGAGCCCAAAAGCGCCGATTTCACGATGTCTTCTAAAAACATTGAAAGCAAGAGTCATAAAAATAGGGTTAGACAACACATTAATTATTTTCAGTGAAATTCCCATTTTGGTCAGAATCATCCGATAAAAGTTCTCTTCAGTACAATAAAGCAAAATGTACTCCACTGCTTCCTCCTTTACCAGACAAACAAGGGTTTCGTTGTAAAAAGAGAGTTTAAATAATCCGCAAAGGCTGAAACAATATGAAACTCTTTATGAGAATGCAGTTTTCATGATCGGGTTACTAAAAAATATAACCTATATACATAAAGATAATCGAAAAGCTACAGATTAAAATTTTCTTATTCGTATACTTTAATCTACCTCAGGAATTTTGAAACTGTAGAGAGAACTTTAATGCACAAAACTCATATTGGTAAATTAATGAGTTTCATGCAACCAGTCAAATGTAATCACAACTCCACTTCAAAGTAGAGATTCCAATCTTAAGATATTTGAAATCATTTTTTACCAAATTAATGTATTAAAAATTTCAAGTATAAATAAACTTAGAGTGAAAGTCGATGCTGTAAGGGGAAGGGGGACGAAATATTTCCCGAAAATCGTGTAAATCTTTGCCGAACATGCGTAACGGAGGACTAATAAACAACTAGTTTTCTATTTAAATATTTTAGAAATTTCTTACATGATGAAATCACATCAGGTCTTCTGATACTGTTTAGACCAGAAATTCCCAACGGGGTCCCGGTGGACCCCTTGGGGGTCGATGGAAGTTTAAAAATGGTTTATAGTATTCTAGGGGTCTATTGGGGGTCTATGATAATTTTTTTCTGTTTTAAAATTTAATTAATGTTTTTGGAATGTAATTATTAGAAAATAATATCCATTTTAATATGTATAAATACAGATTTGCATAAGGCGGAGTGATCCAAGCATCTAAAGTCGAATGTCATGATGCTTTTGTACATGCCTCAAATGCCGCCGTCGGCTTTTATTTGTGTACCAACATTAGGATGAACTAGGGAAATCTACTCGACCTTAAACAGTACACGAGTCCTCCCGATTCAACCATGAGAAGCAATTTCCTTTTTTTTCTCTTGGCGATGTTTGTGCAATTGCAATCTGTGCTTATGAAATCTTGTTTATACTTCCGAAATTAAAAATGAAAATAGTACAAAAATAATAAAACATAAACCTGAAGAACCATTTTTTCTAATTTTTTGTTCATATTCTTAGTTAAATTATTATCTGTAAGTGTTTTATGTGCAATTATTAGTATTATAATTATGTTGTATGCTGTATATTATAGAGAAAAATGTGAGGGGGTCGATGAAGAAAATAATTCTTTTAAAAGGGGTCGATGTAGGAAAAAGGTTGAGAATCCCTGGTTTAGACCATTAACTTTATTTTGAAAAGATGCGTAATGTATCATACTAATTTGTGGTTTTAGGATTTTTTTTCATTTCCTTTTAGGTTTTATAAACTTACTATAATATTAAGATACCTGTGTAGTAAAAGAATATTTACTTGGTGAGTAAAATTCTTATTAATTATAAGGTGAATGTTTGTTGCATTCGAATGTTTTTTTTAATTGATCGCAACTGTTCTGATTCTTCCGTTTCGTCGTTCTTCTTGTTCTGGAATTGACGTGTCAAGTTAAGGCTCCTTATTTTTATCTTTCTGGAGGCTACCGTTTCACACAGCCCGCGCTCTTCTCCAGGAAAATAGATACGTCAGGTTCGATTTCAGATAAGGGTTGCTAGTATAGCTAGCTGACAGGGAGATTCAAAAGTGCGATATCTCATTTGATAACGCAATACGTTTAATTTATCGCGAGTTATTTAGCTTTAAATCTTGTGCGCATAACTTCTGAGCATATATTGAGTGACGTAGTCACACATTTTTGCCATCGGTTAGTTTTATTAGTAATAAAAGAACTTTTCCAAACTTACTTCGACACTGAATCGCATTATATATCTTACACAATTATTTGCATTTTATTCAATTTTTTGTCCTCCATTTCTGAACTACACCATTCTACATCGTTCTAACGACGATATAGATCATGCGAAGACACGGTGAAGCCCGGGTTAAGCATTTCTTATCAAAAATCCAAAAATCACCAAAACTCGAAATCTTTTGAACGCGGGCATATTAAGTAAGGAAAGTAAAGAATCCTATACCTCATTTAGCTTTTCCATTTTTATTTTGCACCTAATGTATTATAATAAGATTATGTATGAACAAGTGTACGAAAAATGACTGCTCATGAATCGGACATAAATTCAGGAATGATGGTGATGCCAAACAACGGCGAATTATGCACATGAGCAACTGAAGTTGTGTGACACCGTATCTCTCTGATGGTTCAGTGCAAACAAACTTATTTTATGATCAATACAAATTATAAATATTTCATAAATTATATTAAGTCCAGGAGTGCAAGGTGTGTATGAAATATTCGTGGATTTTGGGTGTGAACTTGGGTCCCTTACCCAAGATACAGCATATAAATCTGTTAAACACTTCTAGTCCAAGGCAATTTCGGATAAAGGATAATTCAACCTGTAATAATTTGTACACCAATAAATTGCATCCAAATTATTGATATTGCGGATAAGATCAAATTTTTTAACTAATTTGTATTAGTTGTAGGTTATGAATTATTACTTTCTAATTGTTATGTAATGCATCAGATTTTACTGTGTTAGTATTTAACCTTTCTTTCACTAATTATTCTCTAGTTTCGCTCAGTAAATAATTATGATACAAGGGTTGTTTCACGTGGAATATAAAATTTTTCATGCATTTTTACTCATGTTTTTATTAACCTGCTTTCTTGTGTGTTTGTGTGTTTGTGCGTGTGTTTGTCAAGTACAAATCTTGCAATCGATTTTTAACTAACTTCCCGACTAGCTAGACATTTGAAACTTTTAGAATAGCTCAGAACACGATGACAATGCATTTTTTTAATACTTTTAGCCATCTTTAAGCAGAATTAAATTAATTTTCAGTTATTTTCAGTTAATTTTATTTTGTAGACTGGTGCAGCCATCTATTGGCCGGAACGGAAACGAAAAGTTAAGTGCAAGTTAACTTCCAATTAACTTCATTTTCTTTCAAGTTGAAGGGATAATTCATCAAAAAAAATTTTTTAAGTATTTATTAATACATAGAATTGTAAAGTTTATATGATTCAGCAGAAAATTTAAAAACATGGTATGTAAAAAGTTCTTTTTATCTTGTAATTATTGTTAACTACAATTAAATCTCATTAACTGGGACTACGCCTATTTCGGACTGTAACGTACTCGGGTAATTAGTAAATCCCCAGGAGTCATACAAATTGTTCAATCTTTACTATGCAATATTTATAGTTAATTATTCCCATTTATTTACTCCCATAAATGAAAAACCAAAACATTATACTCTGATTACGGATTCTCTCCGAAAATAAACCATAGCTTGGTGTGACCGTACTGGCTTTTATTGTGCCTGAACATCAATCTGATTCAGCCCTACTCGATCACTATACAAGCAGCCGTGTCACGGAGGGTTGCCAGCACCTCATTCTATGCATCTTAGTAATGGCGTGAGATGGTGTAACGTCAAGAGAGAGATGGAAATATTAGTACATTGCAAGATCTACACCGTCCATTGCTGAAAAGGTAGTAGTATCAATGTTTGAGCCAAGACCATGGAGTAGAATCAAGACTGTTGAGAACATTGACATTTTGATTTAATTACAGGACTCGAGATATTGTTGGTGAACTCGTGTTTTTGTTTGTATAGAAGTCATGTTTTTATTATCACACAGTCTTCCACATTACCTTTTGTGTACTTTGAGCGAAGAATCAACGTGTTTTGTTGCTGAAAGGGGGAATCTGACGTTCCTTTATAAAAAATGTTGGGTGATTTCAGTTAATCCCGGATATTGATGCTTTTAATTATCCAGAAATTACTATATTAACCTGTATATTTTACAATGGGTATTTGAACTGTATTGAACATCGCAGGACACTATTGAAACTGACTCATTGAAAAAAAAATAGTGATACATAATTTTTCAAGCATGTTGGGAAGAAAATAACTCCATATATCCTGTTTATATTCACTGAACAATGTAATAATTTATTATCAATAACAAATCACGTCAAGTAGTGGACCTGGTTTACGTCTAGCTTAACATTATTTTTTTCTTTTCACTCTACTCCTTTTTCGAGCAGCCATATAAGACTTTGATAAGATAAAAGTCTTAAAGTGGCTCTACTGCGAATTAAGAGTACAAGAGAATGCTCTTGAGCTTCCATTCCGAAGTAAGGGTGTAAAGAGAGACTCTGGATGCATTCTGCGCCTCAATTGTGATCCATAAACGTATCAGTTTTCCCTTAGATAGTCTACGAGAGGAGAGCAAGTTCGAATGTAGGCTAAAAGATGTACATTAGGGTGGAGCGAAAAAAATTTTTTTATTATTTATTTCTTTCCTGTATCATCAATCTTTGATCCATAGCCCAAGACGCAAAAGTGCAAAATTTCAACCTGTTTTGGAAAATATCTTCAGGTGGCGCACTGGAATTGAAGTTTCATAAAGTAGTATAAAAAGGCGACATTTCAAAACGTGGTAATAAAACTCAATTATATATTTTTATTTGTTTTTATTTGTTACGCAAATTAAACATATTATATTAAATAGCATTTAAGCAATAGACTCCTTCTTAATAATGTTTAGGTGTCATTTTCAGAAGTTTTTTTTGACTTTGTTTTGCGTGAAAATGTTGAGATTTTGTCTCATAAAGTGGCAAGTTTTGCTTAGCTTTTATCTTGGTTCTTATATAACCGTCTCTTGCCTATGAACCTCAAACAGATAATGCAGTCTCAGTTACTAGCTTTACACACCGTTCTACTGCATGTGTGTGACAAGGGAACTTATCAAAATACAGGAAATTGTCTCCTCAAGAAATCATAGTCTTTATTTCTGTATCACAGTATTTCATCGTCATTAGTGGTTCGGTAATATTTTCTTTCCATCTATTTATCAAATCGTAATAATGTGATGTTCCGATCTGAAGTTCAGGAAGCTGAAACTCGCGTACTTTTTTGCCTTTGGTCGGTTCTCTTGCTTTTAATATTTTTCGAAGAGCTAGTTATCTTATATGTAACTCTTCGTCTTGTAACATAGCTAGCAACAAATTTTCTGGGTGTGCAAAGAATGAATTTCGTTGAATAGTTTTTAATACAATGCTCTTCAGCTCGTTTTGCATATACGAAGATCTTCTAACCATATCAAAAACACGGATAGGCTCATATTTACAAGAAGGTTTAGTCTTGATGTCAAACCAGGTTGGTGCATACACATTCATAATAAAATTGACAAGTTCTTTCAGGTTGATCGGTGGTTTCGTTGTTCCTCCATATAAACGAAGAATCCTGTTTGCACAAGTGAGCCATCGAGAATGTGCTAGCTTTCCCGAATCTCTGTTAGCTAAGCTAGACGGGATAACAGACCTTCTTATGCCACAAGAAATAGCTGAGCAATTTCATATAAATATTTTTGATCGGTGTTTAATAATTTAGCATTAACATCCAGCAGTTCTAAACTTACAGCTTCAAAGGTCAGCCCTTTGTATTCTAGGCACTTTTCAAGCCATTTTCCAATGTTTCCTGAAAAACTATTTGGACCTGTCGTGGTACCATCGAGGCTGGTGAAAATATGACGGAGTGGTAATTCATTAGCAAGTAGTAGGCACACAAACCACTGTAACGATCGATTAAGATATTTTTCCATAGTACAATGACGCCGTTTTTCTGTCCTGTATTTACAACAGTACCGTCATATCCAATTGCCACCAACGATGTATGAAATTCGAAACTTTTTTCCTAGAAATTCAACTATACTTTTTTAATCGTAATTGCGTTACCCGAATCAAGTGAAAGATGTCCTATGTACTTAGAATTTGGCTCAGAATTCAAATAAATATGTTCTTCAGTCTTCCGATGTGATCTATTTTCTGTCTTAGCCAGGAGTAAAGTTTTACCTTTACGGCCGTCAATATAAAGCGAGTATATAAGTTGTTGGCCACTTAACCGTTGCAGGATTTGACGTACTTTTCGACGTTCGCGACGTAATTTATGTCGATCTATTACTTTTGATGAGTTTTCACTACTGATAATATTTAAATCCTGCATTGCAGCGTTTACTATGATTACCGCTGAGCGATCAGAAATCTAAGTTCGATCACAAGCTATTGCTAGATTTTGTAACTTATATCTCATTTGGATCGTTTCTTTTTGCTGTTTTTTTGGTTGATGGTAGGGTTTAGAAACGGAAAATTTATCTGGGTTAATTTCAGTAGATCTGTCAGAAGAGCATTCTTAGACTGGGGAAAACTGTGGTGAGTTGATATAACTAATATCTTCTCCGATGAGTGGTAAGATGCCGCCAGTCCAGTAGGGCAGCATCCGTCTAACGCTAAGTAAAATTGGCTTAAAGTGTAAACCTTAATGCAAGTAATCAAGTCAGAACTGTTGGTAAATTATTAATTAAAAGGTAGTATATGACAGTACACAAACTTACAATAACAAATTTGTGACAAAGTTTTTAAAATATGATTCTCAATTGAGGTTAGAATGAAGTACTGAAAGTGAGTATTTTATTTTAATCTCTCATGTCGCGTGCCACCTAAAGATGCAGTCGTAGACAACTGATTTTTGGCATAGATGATGTTCTATTATTGTATCAACAAATAACAATAAAGGAATGAAGAAAAAATTAAAAATTAAAAATTCGCCTTTTTCGCTCCCCTCTAATGTACATGCCTTTCCCCAGAGGTTTACAATTTAGTTTGGTTTTAGACAATCCTAAAATAAAGTCGAGAATTAGAGAGAATGAATGCCGTAGTACTTCTACAGCTTCTAAACTATTAAATATCTTGGATTTCTTTTTCAAAATTAATTGCATAAGGCAATAAATACTGTCGAACCTTTAGATCTCATTTTAAAAATTATTGAAATGAACTGAAATTAGTTAGTACTTAAAAAATTCACTTTCGTATCAACAGAGCGTAACACTAAATATTTATATATATATATATATATATATATATATATATATATATATATATATATATATATATATATATATATATATATATATATATATATATATATATAAGAAATGAAAACCATACGACTGAACAAAGAGAGACTTAATATAGTGAAGCTAGGTCTCCTTCCAAGGGGGGACATTAGGGGGTCTTCAAACTTTCACGTTCGCGGGCCACACCATTAAATTCGCAAAGTTCCGCGGGTCACACATCTGTGAAATAAGTAGTAGAGGCAGAGGGAAAAAACGAGCCTTTGATATGATTGCTTGATTTGCTTTTTATAGCATGATGATGAAGAATTAATTCCTTCAAAAGACGTCACTAAAGTTTTGTGTGCATGGTGTGTTTTAAAAAGCATTTTGTACCTTTATAACTATAATTAGTCAAAAATATTTTTATTTATTATTTTCTACAAAAAACAAAAAAAAGGGGAGTTTAATAAATGTATTTTGTACTTTATATTGCATGAAACAATGAATGCAGGAAGATGGCACGTGAGGTTCTGGAAAGAAAGAGCTTTGGCATGCTGCTTTTTCTGTTTATTTCGTCTTAAGATTATGAATACAATTACCAGTTTATTATTTTGATAAGCCTATGTGCCGAGGGCTACTTTTCCCCGTGCATTCTTGATCTATTTTGTGTGAGGGAATTTGCCGTTCTAAAGTTTTGTTTTTTTTTCAAATTTATATCAAATTTTCGTTTTGCATGATAAAAATGTTTCAGCGGGCCACGGGTTTAAGACCCCTAATCTACATCAAGAACTGAAGCGCAGTAGACAAAATATTAAAGAGTCATTAGCCGTTTGGACACAGTTGATAAGCAAACGAGAAGAGTTAGTTTCATTCGTACGTATATTGTTAGCAGCAGCCACTACATGAGCAAATGAAACTAACAGTGTTTCGGAAGTCAAGAAATAACCGTGGGGGTACACTGTGCCTGAAATAAAAAAGCAAAAAAAAAAAAAAAAAGTAGCTTTTGCATTTGTTTTACTTTAAGGAGTTTAATAATAATAATAATAATAATAATAATAATAATATTTCTGAATTCATCCCTCACTTAGTTGCGTTACTGCAGTATAAATTTGTGGTCTGACATGTTTTTGATTTTACAAAACGATAAGGATTCTCAACCCTTGCAGGTATTATCAGGACGTAAAGGATAGAGACTAGTAATTAAAAATGTTTCTAAGGGTGATAGTAACTGACGTTGACGTCTGAACAGGGGTGCAACCGTGGGGGAAAAAAAATTCACTCTGCTCCAAAAGCGATGAGAAATCTATGAAAAAGGAGGTAAGGTTAATTTACCACCCGCCCCCCTCCCCCCAAAAAATGGGGGAAAGAGAGAGAGAGGAAAGAAAATAAAAAAAAAATCAGAAACGGAAGGTCGACCCTCAAGATGTTTCTCCTTTCAACCGACCCCCCTTCCCTAACTTCTAGGGAACCTAACTTCTTCCTAGGATGGTTAGCGTGGCTTGTCCCTCAAGGAATTAAATTATTAAACACTGTTTAGTTAGAGAAACGTACCAAGGAATAGTCTTTATAATTGTCTTGCCGTGTAGTGGCCGGAAGAGTAGGATGGTCTTCGACATTAGAGTTTGTAGGTGGTATGCGTATATGTAGCTAATTGCACGGGATCGATATTAAACTTTACGTTTTGGTCTGTTTAGGCCGCACACAATGAAAAATGGCTGTAGTACTGCTCCAGATCTGTTGACTAACTATGCCACCTGAGAGGCATAATTTTGAAATTTGAAGAACAAACTCCTAAAATTTTTAATTGACTCGAGAATAGTTAGTTAAACTTCTGAAAACGCTGTCTAATTGTTTACGCCTGAAGTGACTTCATAAATCATACGTGTTTAAAAGCCCGTTACGATATGCAAACTTATTTTCTTTTTTGTATCGTTAAAAATAGTATTTTCATTTCATTGAATAACTGCCATTCAGATAATATCACGATTTATCACGCATCATTTCAGACGCTTACCTTCTTCATCTTTTTTTTTTTTTTTTGCAAAGAACTTGCCAAAGTCATGCTATCCAGCCAAATATTGCAGCACCACCCAAGTCATGACTGGCGCCATCAGCTGGCTGTCTCCAGCCAGGGAAGTAAGTCTACATACCTGCGTAGGGTTAGCTACCCGCCCGCTTCATGTACAATCTGCCCACGGAGAGTATAGAACATTTTTTTTTTTCCTTCCTCCCCTCCCTAAAACGAAGGAACGTTCGCTTTACGCCGAAAAAGGGATGCACCATAGAAGTTCATTAAGATATAGGTTTTCCAGTGGGCGATTTTTATGACTCGATCAATGAAGTAAAAAATATTTGAAGTTTATTATTTTTTAAATTTTTTTTTTCTTTTAAAACACGTTCTTCCTGCGATTAAAATGTCCTTTTTCCCCAAAAACATTAATGAGGGCAGAATACAGTATGAGGGCAGGTAACATAAAAAAGGAAAAAATAAAACATTTGTATCTGAACGCTCCCAATGCATTTCTTTAGTGGCTCAGGAGAATACGTGTTTTTCAGGTGAATCTTGCGTGCGTGCATACGTAAGAACAGTAACTATAAAGCCATCGTAAATTCACTCGAACAGAAAAAAGCAAGATTGTCCCAACCATGCTTTGAAAAGTTATGATAATGTTTTGATTAAGATCTGATTGTCATGGCAACAATGGATACCGGGAAAAATTATTTATTTATTCATTAATGAAAATAGATTCAATGGTATCAGTAGAAGAAACTGCATTTATGCATAAAAACCTAGTATATTTTCCTTTTTATTTTTGTTATTCATCGCCTGAGTATAAAAATAAATAAATTGCAGAATGCCAAAACTACCTTTTAATATCATGAGAAAAAAATTATATTATATACAACAAAAACGTCAGGTGATCGATTTTTGCTTTTTTTCGAAAAATTTATCGATTACATCCTCATAATTATTATAAAGTAATATTGTAATCAATTCTATTTATATAAGCATTTCTCCAATAGCAAAGCTCAAATAATTTCAATTTTTTAATATATATATATATATATATATATATAAACGTGATATATATATACGTGAAACGTTTATAAAAAAATCTAGCTGAATAACCATGCTTCGCTACGGAGTACATAAAAATTAAATGCAACGGTCAATGTATGCAATTAATGCAAAAAAAAAAAAAATATATATATATATATATATATATATATATATATATATATATATATATATATATATATATATATATATATATATACTTTTTAGTATATATATACAGTAACCACCGCTTATAGTGATCAGTGGTTATAAGAATCAACCGCTTATAAGAATCAATATCGCGAAAACAAAAACAAATGTATTATTTCCATGTTAAAATTTTCGCTTTAAAGAATCAATTCACCGGTTTTAAGAATCAGTTTACACTATTCGCTTTCCTTTCATTTTTTCAAAAAAGCCACTTAAACCCTCAAAAGGCACGAAGTTTTTTTTTTTTTTAAACAAAGATTGATAAGATGTGGATGGAATATAGTCGTAAAATTCATCCCTTTCTTTGTTAGACATAACATAATAGTTTCCCCTTAAACGATTTAGAACAACACTGTCCTATGAGCTTGACACAGGTGCATCTTTACCCGTCCGGGTCCGATTTCACTTTTCTACACTGACAAACAAAAATAGGGACTCTTTTTTCCCACCTCCCACATCCTGGTTGCGGCTTCCTGGACCCCGAAACACATAAATATACTGCGAAGTGTCCACTATCACTTAGGCAAACGTGACATTAGAAGATTCAGCACATAATCAAACCGTGAAACGTAAGCTAGAAGGTGAATCTTCGTCTGAGACTATTTATATTGAGAGAGCTATAAACAGCCTCCTGAAAACTTCATTACGTCAAACTACCACAGAAAACTTTTCTTGCTCCCTTTCTGTAGTTGAAATGTTAAAACTGTTATGCAGATATGTTGTAACAAATATTGGATTTTTTCTTCTCTTACTATAATCATGTGTATTTACTTATAGGTCTAGAAATTAAGTTGTATTTTTAAAATTATAAAAAATAATTTTAATAAACGATAATTAACGAAAATTAAAGAGTATTTTATGGTAAATTATCTAATATATGTATATATAGGTGTGTGTGTGCCTGTCCAAAAACCTAAATTTCGGCTATAAGAATCAACCGCTTATAAGAATCAAAAGCAGTAATAACAAACGTGATTCTTATAAGCGGAAATCACTGTATATATATATATTTATGATAAATACAACAATGTATGCAATTAATGCCAACCAATATATATATATATGTGTGTGTGTGTGTGTATTTATAAAAAATTCGTAACAGATATTTTTATAGACAAAATAATGTAGAAGAAAATATTCAATTTAAATACAACGGCCAATGTATGCAATAATATACATAAAACATACTAATTTGAATTAAATTCTTAAAAAACTTCCATCTCAATTAGTCTAGTGGTTAAATTTTATCTTTTACCGTATTTCATTATTTTTTTTTTTTGGTCAATTTATTTCGTTGCTATGCACGTCACGCAAAATTAATTTGAAGTATCACAAAAAAAAAAAAGAAACCACGTGATCAGCATTTAATAATTTAAATTCTAAAAATTAATCTTTAAAAATTTACCAAAAATTAAAGAATGGAGGTAAAGATTCGAAAAAAATTTCATTTTAAAGGAATTTTTATGATCTTTCTCGTAACATAAATTTTATAACCCTCGGATTAGTATTTTAAATGCAAACTTAAAAGTTACAAAAACAGCTAAAAAAATTTGATTTAAAAAAATTAAGAAGAATTTTTCAAAAATCTTTCTTAGTGCACCCCTACATTATAAGAAGAGTCTCCATGAAACATTTCAGCTCTTTAGGTCCAGCGATTTGGTCTGTGTGTTATCTGTCAGTCAGTCACAGAACTGTTATATATATATATATATATATATATATATATATATATAAATTATAGATATTTATATATAAATCTATTCAAATTAATTTTGAAGTTTTAATTTAGCAATAGTATTTTTATTGGCTGCTAATTTACTAATTTCCTAGGTTAATAATTTCTACGAATTTACTAATTTTGAAGAACTCGGGCTCATCACTCAGTAAAAAGAAAACAGCACAAAACAAAATTGAAAATTCTACTTAAAATAACAACACATAAAATATCACTCCTGATCTATGCATGTTGAACTAGTTTTAAAATAATTACCAGCATAATTATACACATAGTTGATATTTTCTCTCCTCTAAACAAAACAATTTTTTAAAAATTCATGCTAACAGTTTAAGAGTATCCCAAAAGAGTACGTTAAAAGATGCACAGAGAATTTATTTACATGTATGATTTTTTTTTTTTGGAAAAAAAAATACAAAAACCTTTGTGCTCGAGGAATAAACAGGAAATCCAACGTAAATAACGCACAAATAGCCGTAAGGTTCAATTTTGCATACGAAGCTGCAAAAAGCTGCGTTTCGAAGCTGCAAAAGAGTTTCTTCATCAGTGCAAAGAACTTAGTGGCAGCTCAAAAAGCCGAAAACTAAGACAACTCAAGTGGCAGCTCAAAAGCTTAGTTTTCGGCTTTTTGAGCTGCCACCAGGGCCTGATTATGAACGCTGGTGGCCCATCGGCAGATGCCATTTAGGGGCCCCTCCCCCTTACGAACATTTATAAAAATAAGAACTATCCATGGACTATACTATTAGAAGTACTAGGTGCATACATCAAGCGTGTGAGGAAACGTTGTTAAAAATCAAGATAAAAAAAATCGTTTGATTTAAATTTTGATTCAAATAACGATTTAAACCAAACTACCCTGCATGCGAGTCCTATATTATGCTATTACAGTGTATGGCTGATAAGATGAAGCATTCATAAACATGTTTCGCATAAAATTGAAAACGCCTTTCATCTTCTGTTGTACGTCTGATACAACCTGATAGTTTAACATTTTTCATAAAATAGAAAGCGAAATTAAAAACTTTCACTTATCTGGCCCCCTATCTATTTTAGTGTTGAGAAACATCGTTAAAGAGGACAGTTTTGGGGCCCCTTAGCATCAGGGGGCCCTGGGCAAAGTCCCAATTTGCCCATGGGATAAAAAGGCCCTGGCTGCCACTAAGTTCTTTGCACTGATGAAGAAGCTCCTTTGCAGCTTCGAAACGGCCGTATGCAAAATTGCACCTTACTGCTATTTGTGCTTTATTTACGTTGGATTTCCTGTTTATTTACGATATACATGGATGGATTCAGGGTCTGATTTACGGCACGGCATTCGGAGCTGGTGGCCCAGGCAGGGCCCGATTTAGAAAATTCTTGACCATAGGCACAACTCGGGATGGGGCCCCCTAACACTGATGTGGGCGTAAAATTTAAAAAATTGACACCCACAAAAAAAATAATCATGAATCATTTTGAAAGTACCATTTTACCAAGAATTTGCTATTTGAAGCGTAGAAGCCTAGAACATTACCAAATAACAAAAAGCAATACAACATATTAACTTCATCATTACAACACAAATACAATGCAACCAGAAAAACTTATTAATCCCTTATATACACTCTAACATACATATGATGAACTATACATATAACTATACATATGATGAACCAATCAATCAAATTTGAAAGGATATATAAAAAATGCTATTAAAAAGGGTAAAATTAAAAAAAAATTGAATTGGGAATTTTTCTTTTAAAATAAAATTTTGGAGGACCCCTAGGCCCGGGCCTACCGTGCCTAATGGAAAATCAGGGCCTGGACCCAGGGTTTCCATTCTTAAGGGAGCTAAAGAGGTCAACTACACATTTTCGAAGCAGATATCAATGATTGTAGATGGGATCAGAGTCAATGGAAATTTAAAAACCATAAGACCTCAAAGAACGTTTTTGTTGGAAATAAATATTTGCTTCCAGAAACTCGTTATTTTAATTTCCATTGACTGATAGACAGTTCTCTATCTATATTCATTGACAGCCGCTTTGAAAACGTGAAGTTGGGGTGATGGGTTCTCGTGAGAAATGGTGCCCATTGATCGTGCTCCTGCCGAACCTATCGATTACATCATCATGAGTTTTTGTATTATTGTAATCAATCGAGATTTATAAAAGATTGATCAAAACTTCTTGTCTTATGGCAAGGCTTAAATAATTTCAAAACTTTCAAAAACATATATATACAGATATTCCTCGACGTACGACCGAGATAGGGACCAAGACATTGGTCGTAAGTTTTGGTCGTAAGTAGAGTTTCAAACAATTTTTTTTTTGTTTTTTGTATATGTACATACAAATATTTTTTACTTTCATACATACATACGTAATTTAAAATACACTGTACTTTATTTAGAAGGCATAAATTATTATTCACCGTCACTGCGTATTATGTTAGTACAATCCAATGGTTCAGAATTTGCGACAGAAGGTACGGTGCAAGTTTTTTAAACAAAGTTATCCAAGGTAGTTTTTAATAGTCATGTAATACATACAGGTATGTGCTGTACGTTCAAGGAACAATATTTTTGAGAAAAGGATAAAAATAAGTAAAAATTAAAATTAAAATTTCGGTCGTAAGTGCGGGCGGTCGTAAGTCGAGTGGTCGTAAGTCAAGGAATACCTGTATAACGTCTATAAATAAATTCTCGATATATGTATAATAATTAGGGATATGTAAATTTCGCATAAAAATATCAAAATTTCGCAACAAAAAAATACAATGCATAAAATTTCTCATTTATTCGAAAAAAAAATATATATATAAATTCAAAATTTTTTAATTTATTAAAAAAATTACAATTTTACTTGCTTGGATAAGTAAGTATCCAAATTCTTAGTTAAAAGCTAACATTGTAGTAGTCTCCATATTATGTTTCTTGAGACTTTTCCTTTTGTCATTAATTACTATGTTGTACATACTAAAATATCTCAGCATCTACTCTGTTAACGGGACTATAGAAGCTTTGTATAGCCTTTGCAAAGTTAATGTAGCAGCATTTCGTTGCAATTAAAATCTGTTTAACATCAACAGGGGTGGGTCTCTTGGTTGGCTACTGCTATTTGCTCCGAATTTCGGGTGAAATTCGGAGCAAATCTGAAGGATAGTGAGTTTTCTCAGTTCGAACCTAAAGACCGCGGATGATCTTACTAGTTGAAATACCCTTGACTTTGGCGCTCAAGAGACGTTATTAAATCTACTAAATTGTTCCACAAAACTTGATGGTTGATTTTTACAATTATATTTTTAGGTTCGACTCCAGTCAGAAGGGACGTATCTGGGTTGGGGCAACTGGGGCGATGCCCAGGGGCCTTAAAGTCAGGGGGTAAAGAATAAAGTAGTAATATTTCAGGGGGCCCAATTTGTGCCCTAAATGCTTAGCTACGCCCCTGCCAGTAAAAACAAACTGTTCGGGCGAAATTCGGAGCAAATCTGAAGGATAGTGAGTTTTCTCAGTTCGAACCTAAAGACCGCGGATGATCTTACTTAAGCAATTATGTTATAAATTATTACTATTATTACCTAATTTCGCTTAAAAAGCCGTTTATCACCGAGTTTTAGCCGAAAAGTAGTAAAAAAAATAATTTTCGCATTTATTCGTTCATATCGGCAAATTTCGCATTTATTCGTGTCTATTTCGTAAATACAAAAATTATGCATCCTTAATAATAATCTATTCAATCTTCCCCCTTGGTGTAGTTGCTAGCGTCGCGAGTTTCCACGCAGCGTGCATAGGTAGCAATTCCGGCTCACGTAAGTGGTGTTACCTTAATAAAGTTACCAGCAAGACTTCGCGGTGATTAGCGAATGGCGAATGTCTCAGAACAAGTGTCTCCACATTAGAATTTAAAATGAATAAATAAATAAATAAATAAATAATAATAATCTATTTAAATTAATTTTAAAGTTTAAATTAAGTAATAGTATTTTTATTAGAAATTTAAAATATGCCTAATATCAAACGCTGAATCCTTGAATAAAACCATAAATAAATATAAATAAAACTTCTACATATTTTTAATGTACGCTTAGGTAGTACCCCGAAATTGTTAATATAATTTAAAAATTTTATTTATGATTATTATGTGATTATATCAAAGGTAGTTGAACATACAAAAGTCAGAAGAGATATTTTAAATAATGAAATGTTCCTTTTATTTCTTTTGTTTGCTCTTATTTTGTAAGAAAATTTTTTAAATTAACGTTAAGACAATAGTGAAAAAGAAAAACCTTGAATTGGGCGTTCATGTGTATGCTATTTAAAAAGTAAAAAGGAAAAGGAGCCACTCCTTTGAGATATGTTAAGCAAACAGTAATGTTTTATTCTGATGCATTTCAACTCTAGAAAGATAACGAGAGTGATGTGGATTATTTGAACTGTTCCCACCAATCTTTTCTCTTTCTCTCTTTCTCTGTGTGACTAAATATCTTCGACGGATCTGCACCAGATCCAGATTTTGAAAGTTACTCAGTGAGGCCTTAAAGAAAATAAAGTAGTCATCCCTCCCTCTATGTTCTGATTTCCTACCTATGACAATAAGATGTCACCACAAGCAGTTTCCTGCGTATTACTCTCTAATGGTCCATCTAACAATCTTCAGCTGGTCTGATTTCTGCATGTCAACTGTTGTACTTGCTGCGGGATTGCAATATGTTACTGTTTGATATTCTTTTTCCACAAATACTAATGTTCTTGATATAAGAAATTCGGACCGCACCGGGTAGTTAGCACAGGCGTAGCGTGCTTCTAACTATCTTTTTTTTTTGGGGGGGAGGGGGGGGCACGAATTGAATTCAGTTAGGGCCCTCTTCCGCGCATTGACTGCTTGGCGGGGTCCTTAAAATATGAAATATTATGATTTCTTTAAATTAAATAACAATAGAATTGATGTTTGAGTACTATTCAAAAGTTATACAATGAGAGGAATAAATATAATATAAATAAAATGAGAAAAAAAATATAGCATCGAATTTTTTTTATGGATCATACATATCATTGTTGAAAACTATGTTAAAGCTAAAAGACATAATCGGAATCTTCAGTTTCACAGTTTGAAAAAGAGGGAAAAAATCAACTTTCTTAAAAGCTCTACAATTATCCGATTTTAACTGAACTTCTATTAACGTTTTAATTTATTTCAAGTTAAGTTTGGGGGGCACCCGACGCTATGCGTATGGTAGTTAGTGTCAAATCTTAGAGAACTGTCATACAAAGAATATGAACTTTTGTTTTTGCATAAGAGTCTGCATCAACACATCATTTCAGTAGGTAATGACAATGCTCAACCATGCGAATGATTTAAAAGACTATTTGAGATCGATATTAGAGAAAACTCTCTCTAATCTTTTCGACATATGTAGTACTCGGGCATCACCACAGTGACTATTCATGCCACAGTCTCCCTACCTGCACTACGAGTTTGAACAAAATTTAGCTGTAAATCTTATCAAAGCAATTATTCTGTTTCAGTCATAGTAGTTGAAAGTTATGATATATTTATTTCAACTAATGAGATAAGAAATAGAAAAACCGTCAATTTTACATTTTATGACAAAATTTTGTTTATATGCCCTTTCAAAATTATGATTATTTCCATTTTGATTATCCCCATTATTCAAATTTTTTATTCCTCGCATTCAGAGGTCCAACGTCACCTTCCACAGGGAAGTACTCAAAATTTTGAATAGCTTGGAATAATCAAAATCTTTCTGTGGGATAGTAGTGAAGGGGATATTTCCTTTGGGAAAAATAAAAATTTACAAAAGTCTTTCCGAAATGAAAACAAATTAACTAACAAATCTATTCAGATATTAGTTCGATTTTTAATCATTAATAAATGAAAAGGGAAAAAAATTATTAAAAATTTTCGTGAGTTACACTTAGAATTATCTTATATTTGTTGTTCCTATAGCAACGTAAATTTCCGAAATATCATCGAGTTGGGAAATAATTACACATGATTTCTTTTTATGCCAGATAAAGTCAAATGTGTCAGATAAAATGAAACGTTTGCTTGATAAAGAAATTTTTTTACAAAGGGTAAAATTTTGCGGAAAAGGAAAGTAATAAGAGATAGCGCTTATATTCTTTCGATGTGACTGAAGCTAAATCTTTACCGTTTCATCATGCGCTCTAAATAAACACCTCTAAATATATAAGTAAAGGTTTATAGTTATCTTAAATTTAATTCGATTTCCTTTAAGTGATACTTGTGTATCACTTAAAGGAAAAATCAATAGCGTGCTTGCTCTATTTATGTTTTGAATTCACAGATACTCCTTTCTATAAATCATTAACAACAAAATAAAAGAATTTTTTTTAAATTACTAAGCTTCATTAAATAAATAATTTATTAATCTATATATAAAAAACAGTTCCGTAACTGACTGACTGACATATAACGCACAGACCAAACCGCTGGACCTAAAGGGCTGAAATTTTGCATGGCGATTCTTCTTATAGTGTAGAGATGCACTAAGAAAGATTTTTGAAGAATTCTTAGATTTTTTCAAATTTAAGCTGCTTTTGTAACATTCTTCTAAGTTTGCATTTAAAATAATAATCTGGTGATTAAAAAAATTATATCACGAGAAAGATCATAAAAATTCCTCTAAAATGAAATCTATTTCGAATCTTTACCTCCATTTTCTGATTTTTGGTGAATTTTTAAAGATTAATTTTTAGAATTTAATTTATTAAATGATGATCACGTGGTTTCTTTTCTTTTTGTGATACTTTAAGCTAATTTTGCGTCACGTGCATAACACGAAATAGACAAAAAAAAATTTTTTTTTCTTGCTAATGCGGCAGACGATTGGGCATTATCCAAAATAATTAAAATACAGTAAAAAATATGCTCCTCAAACTGTACTATATTAACTCTACTATATTCTTTAGTATGTTCTATTAGATTTAATTTGAATATTTTCTTCTGCATTATTTTGCCTATAAAAATAACCGTTACTTTTTTAACATCAATTGCATACATTGACCGTTGTATTTAATTTGAATGTACTCCGTAGCTAAGTACGGGTATTCAGCTAGTAAATTCATAAAATTTGTAATATGGTCGTGTTAGGAGTTTTTCTGTTCTACAGAATTCGAAAAATAAGAGTGCCTCACATCACTGGGATAGTCCAGTCGGTAGAACAAGGTTCTGAGGCAGGGGTTCGATACCCATTTGGTTTGGTTTGGAGCGCTACGGTCAACTTTTTGCTACACGAGGGCTAATTAGACCGGGACTTACAGTTTAGAGCCGATTCGGAACGGCTACAAACATCCATGCCAACAGTGGGATTCGAACCCACAGGGATCTGAACCGAATGCCAGTGCCCTAGCCATTCGGCCATAACCTGGCCGAATACCTATTTGGTCATGTCAATATCAGAAGAGAGCGAATATGAGGCGATGATGACACCCAACTATTGGAATGAACGATGATGGTATATTAAGAAAAAAGTGTATTAAAAATATTTACAGGGGAAAAATAATTCGGCACCGTCGGAAAAGTAATAATCATAAATAAATAAACGGGGGAAATGCACAGGCAACATTTATCTTGTGCCGTCGGTTTCAAGACTATAAGTGTGGAAGAAGTACACATAATAGTTAAAGTTTGAAAATAGAGAATTCCGCATACCACTAGAATAGTTTCGTTGATAGAATCCGGCCTCGATGTACAGAGAACCGGATTCGATCCCTGATTTTAGCAGACAGTACAAGAGTTACAAGAGTTCTAAAAATCTGTGGTTGTGACAATATCATTTGTCTCACCGCTTGGATTTCATTGAACAGAGGAAGTCAGGAGTCAAACGCAGAAGTGAAAATGCAGATCCTATCACAGTTGAACATCCCGAGAGAACATAGGCCGCAGTTACATGGACTTGAGGGGGAACTGAAGCTAAATATCACAGTTGTCAAAAATTTCGAGTATTTAATGAAAAACTTAAAATTGTTGGTGTTCTGCTACTGATTTTTTTTGTAATTAGTAACTATGTTACGGAGGTAACAGGTGCCTGATTGTTTTAGAAATCTGGCACCGCACAAAGGAATAATACATCTTTACTTCCTGCGGTTAAGATAGGTGGTTCATGTGCAGATAAACTTTGGTTTTTATTGTTATTTTCGTAAAGCTTAAATTTATGAAGAGACAACGGCAATAAATGTTTTAGTAATACGTACATAAATTAAAAGACACATAAAAATACCGTCAAATTTTTATTTTTTTACAGAGAAATAACAGTTGCTTTAGATTAAACGAATTTCTAATTTAGCTCAGTTATTCTACTACTCAGTTAGAATTTCTTCTTTAGAATTTTGCTGAAATTTTGAATATTTCCTCATATTTACTTTAAGATTAAGTCTTAAAATACAAGCATTTTATTGCTTGTATTTGTAGCACTCTACAGCTTGAAGATGATTTGATTTTGGGTTTGATTTCTAAGGAAGATTAAATTCAATATAGAATGTATAAGAAAACGGTATTGTGGGGATCTCAAAATTTAGATTTAAATATTCGTTGTGATAAAGCATTTTTTTATATAGACAGCAGTAAAATAAAAATTATGTTTAGATCAAAATTATTATGAATTATGTTTAAAGGCCAAATAATAATAATAATAATAATAAAATTCCCTCTAGATCAGGTAATGAGTCGACATTTGAAAACTCTCTCTTTTATCTAAAAATTTCTCATTCCATCACGAGTTCAGAATTTTTTACATATTTTTTCTAATAACATTTATTAAAATAATGAAGTTGTAAGAGGTTTTTTTACTCGAGTCTTGCTACACTGAATGCGAAACTTACTCGTAAATATACATCTTAGTACAAAAGAGATTTTCAATTTTTAAAAAAAGTTATTCATCAATAGAAGAATTGAAATTCAATGTAATATATTGCAAAAAAACTCGTAAAAAAATATTTCTTCTGGCTAAAAAAGGAAAGAATTACGACGCCATCCGAATTAAAACCCGAATTGGTAGCTTCGCAAACCCACAGACCGAACGTGCAAGAAGCCCGGAGAATAACACTCAGGATTCAAGCACTATGTTCGCAGCATAATTTTTAAGCAGATCTGGAAAGAACTGCATCTGCAAGCTCTCGAACAATCCCCAAAATGACATACTTTAATGTTTTTTTTTTTACCGGACACAGCTGCTCACAAGACAAACATAGTTCAGTTAAAGGCATTTACAGTGAAGTCGTTATACTCACCGTTCTTGGAGTAAGGATGATTGGAAAAAAATCTTGAACGACGAGATGAGTCAGTCTGTATCATGTTTGTATTTGATGGACATGTTTGGGTGGGATGTGCCCTGCGAAACTACAGCCAAATAACATGTTAGGATGTTTTATGTCTCTGTAGCGGTTTAGAGCTGTTTCAGCTCATTAATGCAACCACGGGTGTGAGGTTGATCCTCCCCCCCCCCCCCCCACGGATAAAAGATGACTAAAGAGAGAAAGATAATTTCCGTATTGCAATAATAAATGCAATATACAATGTTCCATTGCTCTTCATATACGAGTATCTCCACCTCATCAGGAATTCTCGTAGCATCACAGAAATGAGTTGGGCGGTGCTAATTCCACTCTGCATCTTAAACCAGGAGCCTTGAAATGCACTCTATTAAAAAATAAATAAATAAAAATCCGATGCACCAAGGAGTTGTCCGATTGTAATGAAATGTCGTAAGATGTTTCGACCGAACATGTAATTGATTAAAATTTACATGTTTCCCCGCTTACCCCTTACGCCTGTACTCCGTCAAGTCCGATTACAGTGTTGCTTAATTCGATCAACTTGAAACTGCACTAACTGAGGACGTATAGTCGTTATTGACGAGTCCCGATTCTAGTGTGTCCTGACGACCACCGAAGACGTCCAGGGCAGCGTAAGGATCCTGCCCTTACTATCGCACACCACGCAGGCCCACAATAGGGCTTTATGGTCTGGTGTGCCATTTCCTTTGATAACCGGACCGCTTTGGTAGTCATTAGCGGTAAACTTACAGCACAGCGGTACGTAGACAACATTCTGCGACCCGTTTTGTTGCCATTCCTCTTGCGCGACCCCGGACTTACTTTTCAACAAGGTAATGCCCGGCCACATACGGCACGTATTGCTATGAATTGTCTTCAAGCTCGCCGACCATTTCCTTGGCCACCTATATCGCCTGATCTCTCCCCCATAGAGCAGAGCACATTTTGGACGTGATAGGAAGGCGATTGCAACTATCCCGAAATGTTGCCGATTTAGCCCGGCAGTTGGAGACAATTTAGAAAGAAATCTCTCAGGAGACCATCCTGGAACTAGGAAATACCGAATTTTCTATTTCGGGAATAGTTATAAAAGTGTTCTGTAGGAAATCTCTTATTGTGAACTGTTTACCTTCTTCGTCACCTACTTTCACGGCCAATACTAAAGATGCTGGCTCTTGAAACTAGTGCCATAGGTTCTTAGCTACACATACTTATATTGATAATATTTTTTCGGCACTGATTTTAAACGCGTTAATTATCATCGTTATTCACCGCAATGTTCTTTACAATGGTCGGGTACCACTATACCGTCCTCCTGCCGCGAGCGGAATTTAATCCCAAGCTTCTAGATTTTCAAGTCATCATTTTGATGCCTAGACCAGTGGTGTGCAAACTTTCATCGACCTTCATCGATCACGATCCAATTTCTTTACTTAAAATATCACTCGACCCAAATGAAAATTTTCAGGTAGTAGCAATTTTTCTTTTAAAATTAGAAAATGGTAAGAAAAAAGCAAAATAAGAAAATTTTAGCAAACCATTTTAGAAATCAATGAACTGTAAATTATGCATACATACATACACACACACACACACACACACACACATATATATATATATATATATATATATATATATATATATATATATATGTACACTGCTGGCCATTAAAATTGCAACACTATGAAGGAAGGATGATACAAACGTCAAATTCGCATGCAAGGAAGATGTTGGTATATGCAAATGATTTTCTCATTCGGAAATCGCATTTGAATTTTGGTTGTTTGTGAGAAGATCGTGTTATGCCTCGCATAAGACGGAGAAACGACTACCAACACGTGTCGGAATTTGATAGCGGCAGGATCGTGTCCTATCGAGAGTGCGGTTTATCATTCCGCGATATTGCTACTCGCATTGGTCGGAATCCAACGACTGTCATACGAATATGAAATCGATGGGTTCAGGAGGGTCATTCTAAACGCCATGCAGGATCTCAACGGCCTCCCGCCACCAACGTCCGAGAGGACAGACATGTTGTCAGATCGGCCTTGCAGGATCGTACAACCACATCACGGACCTTGAGTCAGAAAATGAGCTTGTTTGCAGCACGACAAATATTCGCACGGACAGTGCGATGACGTCTGGAGCAGCGCGGACTATCGGTACGGCGACCATTATTGCGGTTTTCCTTGATACTGCAGCATAGAGACGTGCGGCGACAGTGGTGCTAAAAACTGGATACAGGAGAGGCACTACGTCGTCTTTTCAGACGACTTCCGGTTCTGCGTGCAGATCATGATGGACGCATCCGTGTCCGGAGGCACCGATGAGAACGCACGCGGCCTGCTTGCATTCGATATTGTCATACAGGCCCTGCTCCTGGTGTGATGGTAAGGGCAGATATTGGGTATACGACACGAACACCTCTTGTTCGTCTCGTCGGTGATCTGAACAGCCAGCGTTAGATTTCTCAGATCTTAAGGCCGGTGGCTGTGCCCTATCTTCGAGGTCTCCGAGACATCATCATCTTTCAACAAGATAACTCAAGACCACATGCTGCCCGTCGTGTCCTGACCTACCTCGACACAGAGGGTTTTTTACTGTTGGCCTGGCCAGTACGTTCTCCAGATCTCTCACCCATTGAAAACATCTGGTCATGGATTGCTGAGAGACTGGGCCGCCACCGGTCTCCAGCCACTACAATTGATGAAGTGTGGCATAGACTTGAAGCAGCATGGAATGACTTGCCCGTATCTGTCATCCAAGCCCAGTTCAATTCGATGCCTAACCGGGTTAGAGCTGATTTATCTGCCAGAAGCAGCAGCCGTGGTCTTCTAACAAGAACCCGCATAGGTTAGAAGCAACCTAGCTAAACGCCTCAAACGGCAATTCGCATAACTCAACTATAATCAAACCAGACTCTCGACTCCAGACTCTAGGTCTAGCTCCAGCCGTCTCTCTCGACACGGCTGGAGCTAGACCTAGAGTCTGGAGTAATCTAGCTGCTTGGTATTTATAACAACGGCTTATACTGAAATTAGCATATCTTAAGCGGCTTCTTTAAATTTATGCACTTAAAAGTTCGATTATTGTGAATCGAATGTTATGTAAAGCTTACAAAGTTTTGTTATTTGCTTTCCTTCCTGGTGTTGCAATTTTAATGACCAGCAGTGTACGTATATATGAATAAGGATAAGAATAAACAAAGTTATTTCAAGTCAATAAAATATATTTAATTTGCTTTTACTTAAAGACGTATCCGATTATTGTATGGTATTTTAAGGGTCTCGATCCGGAGCCATGTATGAGAAAACATTTATTTTATAAACAATAGAACTGAAATTTAGTACTTCCCAATAAAATTCGTTTTGAGTAAAGTAATCCATTAACTTTTAATACTTATTCACATCTGTCTCTATATCAAAGCTCTAATTACAGTAAAGTCTAATTACAGATATGCTATCAGAGTGTTTGTTCCCTCAGTTGGAAGAAGCGGTTCCCGGCTTCATTCTGCAGCAAGACGTTGTCTGCCACATTGACATAAAAACGTACGTCAGTACCTGAACGATAGTCTATCCCATCGCTGGATTGGCCGTGCTGGGTCAAACGATATGCCATTGCTTTGTTGGCCACCGAGATCCCCAGATCAAACCCCTTGTAATTTTTTATCATGGGGTTTTGTTAAAGACAAAGTGTTCGTGCAACCATTTCCTCAGGACTTACAGCAACTGAAGCAGCGGATAACTGAAGTACTCGAATCATTAACAAAGGATATTCTATCACAAGTGTGGCAGGAACTGGAATATCGCATACATATGTGCCGTGTCACCGGAGGGGCATACATAGAACATCTATAGAAACTTGGATAACTATAGTTTCACTGTAAATTTGATTTATCAAAATAAAGTAATTACAGCGTTTACAGGTAAGCTTTCTTTTTGTCCTATTCAATATGAAACACTCTGTATATAGTGAAATTTAGTATATACAGTGAATTTAAAGTGTTTCATTATGTATACTAAATATAGTATATTTAGTATATATAATGAAACTTCTCTAGCCGTCTATCTCTCAAAAGGCCAATTTTTTTCGGAAGCCTGACTGATCGCCTTTGGGAAGTTTCACTGTGTGTATATATATATATGTGTGTGTGTGTGTAGATATAGATATATATGTATATACACCACAGTTTGCGCACCACTGGCCTAGCCACTCCATGAAGAAATCTGATGACGCGAATACAGTTCCTTTCACGGTGAATAACAAAATTTTCTAGAGGCACTTCTGGAAGAAGTTTACGCTTTACATAGAAATTTCTAGAACAAAGAATTTTCCAGAAAACCTGATATAAGTTCTGGAAAATTTTTTTTATATCAAAGAGTGTAATGATTCTCGCATTTGTTATTCGTGAAAAGTTGTAAAACGTGTTCTTTGTGAAGAACTGTAAGTTTTAATTCAAAATTAGTCGTCAATTTGAATTTGTACTGGGAATTTCAAGAAGCTGTGTATTTTTGTTTAGCCTTCCTTAGAAATTTCACGTAAGTAACAGTGCTTGATTTTCTAAACACAACGAAATAACGAACTAAAATATACATCAAAGAACACTTAAAATATTCATTTGTTAATAAACTTATTTCTCTCATTTATAATCCACAAGTGCACGGATCTTTTTTATTCTTAGAGACATTCGAAAACAATGCAAATGACGTAATACAATATGGCAAACTAGGTCATTTTGCGAAGGCTGAGTCCTCAGATGGCTTTTTACTGTGACTTTTAACCCAGAATGTCGGGTCCTTTTTCTTTTTAAGCACGATAAAGCAAAGGTGAACACGTCATTTAGAGTGTTTGAGAGCTGTCAAGTCACTTTTCATTTAAGACGCATTTTCTCAACTTTCTGGATTTTTTGTGACCATAAGGCACTACAAGGTTAGCATGTATGAATGGAATAGGTTAAGATCAACGCTAAACGTTCTCTTCTTGTTCTAGGGGAAATATAAAATTAGAAATTTTTTGAAAAATCATAAAATGAGAATATGACATGAGATTACCGTTAATAAGTTAAAAACTTATGACCAACTGAGCCGCTCACTTGCCAAATCTATTAAGTCCATAAAACAGAGAGTGGAGAAAAGTGATAAAATAATATACATTGTTTTTTTTTTTAAATTCCTCTGACAATATAAATTCAGATAAACATTGTAGAATGTATTATGGCAGATGTAACTTTTATATGACGCCCCATAAAATCTATAAAATAGAATATCCTTGGAGTAATCTTTATTATTATTACAATTTTTGCCTGACTAAGGGACGTAACCGATTTGGCAAATGAAAAAAAAACAAAAAATTCAGGTAGTCTCTTCTAACGAAACTACCGCGGGTTATTAACGTAGGATTACTTATCGTTGCTTACCTCTTTTGCCGTCATAGAGGTATGTATATATATCTATATAAATATGTATCTATCTCTCTCTCTCTCTCTCTCTCTCTATATATATATATATATATATATATATATATATATATATATATATATATATGTGTGTGTGTGTGTGTATGTGTGTCAATGAGAATTTTGACACATTTCGGTACTTTTCTGTTTAACTGTTTACTGCTTGCCCAATACAGACTGGGTTTGTCGCGCTGCCAAAATTATAACTCGCGACGCAGGACATCTGAAATTTGGCTTTCCGGAGGACTGTTATGGAGGAACGTAATCCTACGTTAAAAAGGAGTAACATCCAATTCAGTCTTCAAATTATTTTTTTACTACAGAAAAAAAAATGGAACAATTGTATAATAATTCACAAGTACTTACTTCTGCAGCAGTTAAACTGTAACTGCCTAATTTATTTATTTATTTACTTATTAGTGATGAAACAATACGAAACGATTTACCGTTATCATCATGTACTTGCTTCTGCGTTTGAATTGTATTATTGCAACGATTCACATTAGAGTATGGATTTGATTGACATCTGAAAAAGTTACTTATTATTCGTAGTTCTTATTATTAGAAGTCAATCAAGTGCTTTGACACTAAAATTTAAAAAATTTCAGAAAGTGGACCTAACCGATTTGGCTTGTGAATGGCCCAATTAACCTTCACTACTGGTTTTGTGCAGATAAAAAAGATACCACCTTAAATTATAATTTAGTCAATACACTTAATATGAGATGAACTTAGCATCTCTAACCCACGAACAGAAGAAAAATTCTTTTAAAGAAAATGGTTTATTCGTGGCTATTTATACGTTACATGTACGACGGTACGTTATTCCTTCGTTTTCACCAACAGTATATAGTTACCACAACGTAAAATCCGAAACTTTTTAGTGGTTTTATTTTCAAACTATCAGAGAATTTCAAACGAAACGATTCTGATTTCGGAGGAAATAATCAAAATCATGCCAAAAAACAACTTTTGAGGTTTAACAGATTACATTTCAGCCCTCTTTCAACCTAAATAAACCTTCAACGCAATACTTAGAATACAGTAATCACTAGCTACTTCTTGAAAACCTGTTGTTTAGTCCCTGCCAGCTAATATAACTTATTCTAATAGCAGCTATCATAGCTACACGAAGAGCAAATACCGTAATGCAAAATTTTTGCTCTTTGCTTTTGATTCGGAGTTATAGAGCAGGAAAATACAGTCTGGATAGAAATGAGGCATATAAATGTCCTAAAATAACAAGAGATAGTTACTTCCCAATTATTCCTGTAGCCGACAGTAGCGTTTTTTGTCGACATTACGTAATAAGAAGTGTAATGTCCTCATCTTCCAATACCAGGATTTCATTTTTATTAAGGGCGCAGACATAATCTAAAATGGTCTTGTACAACATCATAATCGTGAGGTTTTTGTGGCAGCATATTCTTCTAATCTCCTTCAAGACGAGAATATTTAATTGGACCCCCCCCCCCTAACCCTGTTTTTCGCTATTAGTTACCAATTAGTAAAAAAAAAGCACAGAAATCATATGCAACATTTTTATCTTGAAAATTTTTTTTTAAAGTAAATCGGTTAAATAATACAACTCAATTTAATAATTTAGCAGTAACACAAATAAACACCTCTTAAAAAATAATTATACGGCTATATGTGGGTATATACATATTTTTCCCCTGAGTAGCGGAGGAATGGACTTTACGGCTTTTTAGTCTCAATATCTGATAATGTCAGGTTCACATTAGCGTCGAGTCATGTTCTAAATTCATTTGATTTGGATTTTAGTGTTTTTTATTTAATCCTATATTATATAACATGTGCATAAAATCGAAAACACTCGCATATCAAAAACAACCCTTTAGAGATGGACAAAAATCAAAAAGTTTCCTTTACTTACAATAACACATAGAAATTAAAATTAATATAATTGAATAGCGAATAAGAATGGGCAAATGACAGTAAGTATCCTTTGGTAACAACACGGTAATATAACAAATTTATGGACAGATCAAACAAATTATTATATTTAGGACCTCTTATTAATGGCAACAAATCTTGCACAAAATCTGTCCTATACTAACCAAAAATAATTCAGTGTAAGCTTTAAATTGACAGTTTAGTTACTGAAAGAGCACTGAAGAGCTGTTTGCTCAAAAGTCATTATACACTGCTCAAAAAAATTAGGGGAACAAGCAAAGTTAAGAAAACTGTGCGAGACAGCCACGTATTGGCATAAAATGGATAGTACACGCGTATCAATGCGCAATACAGAAAAAATAAGTAAAAAAATTTGTAATTAAGCTTTAATTCTTTGAAAATATGGAAAAAAACATGAAAAGATGATTTAGGGCAACAATTTGGTTACATGTAAACGATAAAAAAAGTATTGTTTAGATATGATGCAAGATTTTTAATATGGCGCGTGGTCTCCTCAAACAGCTAAGACTGCTGCACACCTGTTTTCCATGGATGCGATGATGTTATCGATAAGACTGTGGGGAATACTGTTCCACTCTTCAAGAAGTGCAATCTCCAAGTCTCGGAGAGTAAAAGGAGGCCTTGGTCTCGCAGCAATGCGTCGTCCGAGCATGTCCCAAACATGCTCGATTGGATTCAGGTCAGGAGAGCACGCTGGCCATTCCATACGCTGTATTGTTTCAGCTTCAAACATGTTCTCCACAAGACGAGCTGTATGCGGTCTGGCATTATCATGCTGGAAAACAAAGGAATCTCCAATGGCTGCAGCGTAAGGTATGACATGAGGTCTCAGTATCTCGTCTGCATACCTTCGGGCCGTCAAAGTACCATTTCGAATGATATGCAGGTCCATACGTCCACCTATGCTGATTCCACCCCATACCATAAAACCAGCTCGTCTGTATTGTGACCTTTCACGAACGAATGTGGGGTTATTTCGAGTGCCCCTTTCCCTCCATACCAAAACACGTCGGGTGTCACACTCCAGACTGAATCGGGATTCGTCTGTAAACAGCACTTGTCTCCAATCATGTTGCTCCCAATCTCGATGTTCACCAGCCCATCTTCTTCGGGCCGCAGGGTGGCGTGAGGTCAACGGAATGCAGACCATTGGCCTAAGTGCATAGAGACCTCCCTGATGAAGCCTATTACGCACTGTTTGGCTGGACACCCTTCGTCCTGTTGCCAAGAGCAACTGTCTTTGCAGCTGAGTAGCATTGTCTGTTTTGTTTCGACGAGCTGTTAACAGTATATACCGGTCATCAGTTGCTGTAGTGGCGCGTGGCCGACCTTTCCTTGGTCGACGTCTGACATTCCCTGTTTCTTAGATTCCACAGCCTTGCAACGACACTTCTGGCGACTCCAACAGCGTCCGCGACACTACGTTGTGTTTGCCCGGATTCAAGTCTGCCTATAATACGCCATGCCATGGATTCCGGTAAATCACGTTGTTGAGACATAGACATTTTCAAGTCACCTTTTCTCAAAAAGAATAACTGAGCAATCGAATTTCACAGTTAAGGCAGTGAAACAGACGTTTCTGCAACATCCCGATTTCCGCCCTTATGTTCTTTTTCTGGTTCTTGACGTCATGAACTTTGATTTGCATATGAAGTTTTCTTCTTCTGTTTCCTGCTAGGCTTTAAATTATGGATGATTTATTTTATGTTACTTATCGGTGTAAGTATTTGCGTAATTTCGTTAAAACCATGTCTTCCCCTAATTGTTTTGAGCAGTGTAGATCATTAAGGTAAATGCACCTATAATGGGCCATGCCCCTATAATGGGCGCCTTTTAGAAATGTCGAGAAATTAAAGGTCTATCGTTACCTAAGGCAGTAGAAGGGGTGAGGGTCATTGGCTACTAGTAACCAATGACCCTCACATTCTCTAGTCACACGGACGCCAGTTGGCGTCCGTGTGAGTCGGTTAGTTCAACTCTATGTACTGTTTGATCGCAACTGCGGTGCCGCAACGACACCGGATCGCTCGTGTGCACCGAGCCTTAACCTCCGAACCTTTTAAAAGGAAATATGGCTGGAAAGTACCGCTATGTGGATAGTTTGTCCCGAGCAGTAGAAGCTACCCCCCCCCCCCCCCATCCTCGCAGATTTGCGTTCCTGTCAAGGAGGTTGTGAAAGGTACTGTCTGTTACTGTTGGGGGTAGAAGAATGTGTACAAGGATTTCGCGGAGGAAGATTTTTGAATGACCTCAATACAAGGGAAGAAAGCAGCGAAATATAGGTTGCTTTTGTGCGAACACTCCACCCAATGTATATCACGCGGACACCAGGAAAAATGGTCCAGAAAAATTCTTTCGACGAAAAGTGAGAGTTTTGACACTTATGTCAAGTAGAAAAGCCTCTGGCGACAGCAGACGTGTTAACTGGAATGTTACCGGGATTATCCATTATGACACAGGAACTTTCGCATCATACGTCCAGATTTACCAAAAGGGGGTCACAACACCTACAAAACATTAGCAGAAAAACTAGATCGGTAATGGAAATCGAGGCATATTCAACCTTATCCCACGTCATGCTAAATTCACTATCATGTAGTTAAGTGTGGCTTTAAAAGAAACTGAAAAAAAAAGTTAGGATTTAATCAAAGGAAAAGTAGTTCAGAAGAATGGGGTGTCTTGAATGGTACCATTTGGTTAAATAGGAGAGAAATATGACATATTACGAGCAAACATCTATGAATTATTCCAGATTTTAAATCTCACTGCTGCTTTTCTCAGATTATTTTTCTTACTTTCCATAGCTTTTTTTTCTTTTTTTAATTTTTTAATAATCTAATGGGAGTCAGGAAATTAACAAAGGCTGACAATAACCTCGACGTTCTGGACATTTCGACTCTACCAACAATAAAGAGGTATAATGGAAATATCGCTGTCACCTTCATTTCGAAGATTCCCCCCCCCCCCCCTCTCTCTCACACACACGCATATTCACACAGTCTGCACAGACAGGTTTCTTTAAAATGAAGAGGAACTAATCGACCAAGTTCTGATTTTAATCTAATTTGGAACACCCACTAGTGGGACGGATACAAAATTGAACCCACACCACACCGACCATCTTCCTCCAATCTCCTGCAGCAACTTTAATGGAGGAATGATGTGCCATTTATGTCGAGACTTACTGCCGACTCATTAATAACATGCTTCGACGCACTGCCGCTATCATGCAAGCAAAAGGTGGGCTTTGTCATAAACTGTCATAACAAAGCCATTCATTCTTCCGAGAGCATTGGGATATGTGAATATGTTTGATAATACAATGTGTGTGTTTATACTCACATTACACAAACATGCATATATACTCTATATTATCAAAAGTATTCTAACATCTAAATGTTCTGTCAGGAATGATTTCATTATGACTTTAGCCATTGCGCAGTTCCCTTTTTGCTTGCATGATAGTGGCAATGAGATTTGAATGTACACACATAAAACCCACCCGAATACTTAACTGCAATATACTTTAGCTAATATTCAAACATTTCTATTTGCACACATAACTTTGACTGATCTGAGCTAGTAATCCATAATAGAACACCCATAGTATGAATTAACTTTCGGCGCATGGAACTTTTCCGACGTACTTCAACAAAGTATCATCAACTTGGTGGAGTAAGCTATCAAATCGTGATCTAACGTGGGGTCCGTAATTTCCTTACGGGTTGTTCTGCAACATAAGATAATTACCTCTCACGTTATAGTAGAGAATGATGACACATTTCAAACTTTTCCTAGAGCATCAGTTTTTGGGAAATCAAATTGGAACTTACGGATTAAACTGAGCTGTAACATGAGTATTCATTTCTAACTGCCTTTTAAAAAAAATTCGGACTGCACGGTAAGAAATAATAAAAATTTATATATATATATATATATATATATATATATATATATATATATATATATATATATATGTGTGTGTGTGTGTGTGTGTGTTAGTTAGTTAATTAGTTTGTCTTTTTTTAAATACACCATTTTATACTTCCTTTATGTGATTCTTCTATTTTAATCTGATAGTCCCGAAAATTGTGTTATTGTATCAAAATTTTGACATCATATTTTTACAGGATCGCATGCATAAAAGACCCAACAGCCCGATAAATTAAAAAAAAATTCACATGAGTTTGTGCTTTAAGTTTAACGTACAAGTTTATGATAGTCTGTAACACGCCGGTTTATTTTTCGTGTGCACTATATCATTCGATTTTCTCGAACACCATTAAGAGTAGGGATATGAAATTGATGTTAAAGATCAGCCATAACCTAGGTAAGCACTCCGATCAACCAATGATAAAACTGTCGGTTCAGAGAAAGGGAGTGGGTCGCTTAATAAAGAAAAAAAAATCCCCATAAGTCGAACATTTACAGTGTATCAGAAACAAATGCTAGGTGTTTAAATCATATTTTTGTTTGCCGGATCAAATGGTGCCATTTCCATTGTTTTATGTCCATTAGGATTTTAGAATATTACTGCTTTTTTTTATACATATATTTGGTGTTGGATATCTCGCTAAGCAACAATGTAACGCCTTAATATTAAGCGGATTTAAGTCTGTAGCCCATGTCAGTCCGATAAATATTTTAATTGCATTCATAAAGTGTCTTAATTCTCACACAAACACTAATCTCCAGTTTGCTTTACACATAATACTTTCTGATTCTTCAGTAAAGCTAATGGAAAAATTAGCTTTTACGTTTTTCCGTGGCGTGTCATTTAGACGAAATTAGATACATGTGATCAGGATCGGCCTTAGTCCTTTGCGGGGCCCGGTTGCAGAAATTTTGGCTCGCCCTTCAAAGTACTACAGAGGCTGTTCGCACATTTTTTAGACGATTTTGGTAAGCGGTAATAAAAAACCGTATGCTGCAAAAGAAATAATTGCAATTTTACTATGTTTTTAAAAGTCAAAATTATGGTCTGCGGCTTGAAAGTTTTGTTTTTATTAAAAATGGCGTTTTTAACAAAGCAGTGGTTCGAAGGCTACATTTATGCTTTTCCGAAGAGAAATATGCATACTCCGTTATCCAAAAAAGAATGTGAGAGTCATGGTTTTGTGATATCTAAAGCGTCGATAGGTAATATCGTCAACAAGAAAGGAAAAAAACGTCAAATTGGAGCCTCAAGTGGGACAAAAATTCCAAAAAAGTATCCAAGGAAAAAACGGACATCTTCGACTATTGCAAAGGTACGTTCTTTAATGTTAAAAGAAAATCCCCCTAGTCAAAGCACAGTTGCAAAATCATTAAAATGCTCGGTGTCCACTGTAAACAAAATGATAAACGTTGATTTAAATCTTAAGAAAGCGAAAAAACGCAATGTGCATCGTCTTCTTCCAAATCATATCGCTGAACGCAGGACACGCTGCAGAATTCTATATGAGAAACATTTATCCAAAGAAAAATGGAAAACAATTGTCACAATAGAGGAATCATGGGTGTATTTAAATGATTGCAACAAAAAAAGAGCCATTTATTATCATGAAAGGGGAGAAAAAAATTTAAGTACATGGTTCAAAGAATCGAAAGAAAGTTTTTCTAAGGGATTCATGATTGTTGCTGGTTTTTCTTATAATGGCAAGTTAAAAATAAAGAGAGTGGGAAAAATGTCAAGATTAACTCCAAATACTATCAGGAACATATTTTATCGCCAATTTTTCTGAATGAAATAGCATCGCTTTACCCACAGTGCCATCAATCTGTGAGACTCCATCAGGACAAAGCTAGCAGTCACACATCAAAATCCACTGTAAATTTCCTAAAAGAAATGGAACAAAAAACTGGTATCAAGGCCATACCCTTCACTGATATCCCTACTGAATCTCCCGATGTATCACCTATGGATATTTGTGCTTTCGGACTTTTAAAATCTGCATTATCCAAACGTCGTCCCAAAACCCTTACAGGACTCTGGAAAGCTGTTCAGGAGAAATGGGATACAATACCTCTTCTGACACTTCAAAAGGCATTATTATCCTGTAAATTGCGGTGTCGAAAGATAGTTCAGAATAAGGGATATCAAATAGAGCATTTAAAACACAAGAATTTTATGTAATTTTTGTTTTGTGAATACAATATACATCGTCTAAAAAATGCATGAACAGCCTCTGTAATATACATTAAGGAATAAAAATTCAATGTGAAGTATAAAAGACAAAAGAAGGAAGGCTGTAATTTTTTTTAAATATATATTTTCACAAGAAAACAAAAACTAAACATTAGCTAGACAACAAAAAAATTATTTACAGAACAAAAATATTTACGAACAAATTTTTCTAGATTTTTTTCAGCGAAATTACTTACGATTTTATCAAATTTTACTTTCCTCGTTTCTAAATGCTCTCAAGACAATATGCGATATTGTTGTCCCGAGCTATGTTTTAACCTAGAAAAAGCTCCCCTCCCCCTGCCTCCCGACTCTATGGTTACAGGAATGGTTGTAAATATCCTTAAAGATATAAATACCCTTGGAAAGCCAATAGCTTTGCCATTTGTAACAAGGAATTGTAGATTTTGCTTTTAATTTCTCCCCGTAGGGAGCCCCGCGGTAGCTCGGGCCCTAATAGGATCCAATAGGTCAAATTGGCTTAAGGCTGGCCCAGCATGTGATAAACACATTAGCGATTAACATCATTATCGTTTAGAATGTATTCTTAAGAAACAGACTATTTCAACTCACATATGTATGAAACGTAAATTAGTACTTTTGCAAATAAGAGGCTCACTACGCTGAAACTTGAAACGTGACGCAAAATCGGAGGATGTTTCGAGGAATTAAAGCTGAGGGATTGTGCCGAAACCCTAAAATCTAGCTCATAGATAAACAGGATGTTAAACGCCGTGGATAGTTTAAAATATTAAAGGATAGGGAAGGATTAATCTAAATAAAAGTTCTATGAATTTTACGAAGGAAATAAAGTAAATAAAAATATCCCTGTCTGTTTATTTGCTTCGTGAATTACATGGGCTGCGACCGCTCTAATCCGAGGTTTTTTTTTTCTTTTAAATTTTTAATTATTATTCAATGACTTTAGCTTAAAAAGGCAGCACGACCTTTTTAGGCTATAACCCTGGACAATAAGCATCTTCACAACATGTTCATACAAGAAAATATCAAAAGTAATACAGCGAGGTGCAATGTAGTATCTTAATTGAAACTATGCAATCCATAGGCATAGCGTCGGGGGGGGGGGGGGGGGGGTACCCCCAACATAACTTGAAATAATTTGAAACGTTATTAGAAGTTCAGTTACCTGTAAAATAGGAAAATTATAGAAAGCTTTGAAGAAAATCGTTTTTTTTCCCGCTTTTTGAAATTGTGACACTGAAGATTCCGATTGTCTTTAGCCTTAACATAGTTTTTAACAATGATGTGATCCATAAAAAAATTCGATGCTATATTTTTTTCTCATTTTATTTATATTATATTTATTTTTCTCATTGTATAACTTTTGAATATTGCTCAAACATCAATTCTATTGTTATTCAATTTCAAAAAATCATATTTCATATTTTAAGGACCGTCCTGCAGTCAATGCGCTGAGGAGGGCCCTAACTGAATTCAATTCATGCCCCCCCCCCCTCCTCAAAAAAAAAAAAGCGTTAGAATCACGCTACGCCTATGATGCAATCAGTAACATAAGTTTTATTCTCCAATTTCTTTCCTCTAGTACGATTCATATGTAATAATTACAAGATAAAAAGAACTTTTTATATACCACGTTATTAAATTTTCTGTTGAATCATATAAACTTGACAATTCTCTCTTAATTGCACAAACCTTCACTTAATTATTTCTTTTCACTTTCTTTTATTTAATTTTAATCACTTTTCAGTCGTTTCCACTATCCACAGACTTTATAAACTTTAATTTTTATAATTTTTTTAAACTTTTCGCACAATATTTTTGTAAACAAACTAAATTCACATGTATTCTGTTTTCAATATCGTCAAACGCCGTTACGCAAAAGTGCAATCATTGAATTCGATCGAAGCACTACCTTGCGGATTTTTTCGGCTAAAAGTATTAAAAGAATGCATTGTCATCGTGTTCTGAGCTATTCTAAAAGTTTCAAATGCCTAGCTAGTCGGGAAGTTAGTTACAAATCTATTGCAAGATTCGTACTGGACAAACAAACACATATACACACACACAAACAAGAAAGCAAGTTAATAAAAACATGGTAAAAATATATGACGTCCTCTGTATCAATCCACTTTGAAAGGCTAGAGGATAATTAAATAATTTTAAATAGACGAAAATGAGGAAAATTGAATAATTTTGCAGAGCTGCAGGGACATAAAGTCGACAGGGGGTGTCTATGGAGTTTTCCCTAAAAAGCAGTGTTGTTGTTACAGGTGAGTAGGACTAACGTCAATCTCCCTCCCCCCTGATGTTAAAAAATGTTACCTCTTTTTTTATGCCCCCCCCCTAGAAACATAATACATTTGCCCCCTACCTTGAAAGGAATGCTAGTTGCGTGACTGTTAGGTAAGTATATAAGAAATAATGAAATAATACTCACAAAAAGTTTTATATATATATATATATATATATATATATTATATATATATTATATATATATATATATATATATATATATTATATATATATATATATATATATATATATATATATAACAAATATTTAATCAAATTCTGAATAAGTCAACAACAATCCAATAAACAATTCTTTCCCACCTAATTTCAGCGTTTCCAGAGTGATTTGAAAAAGTTACTGATTAACACCAGTTTATTGATTGTACGTTCAATTTCTGATATCAATGACTCGGATGCTACTAAGTTACACCAAATGCGAAGTTAACGCTCTTAAAAGCGGAGGAAAACAAAATCTTGCCCGGTTTGCCTACAATGATTCACACACAGGCAAATGTGAACAGGTTTCGCCCACGCTCACGAGACGTGGCCCGAACATGAACGCATTTTTTAAATACTGTTTTTTCTTCCTTTTCATGCAATGATATGCTAAGGTATGACTGAGCAAAGACAGGAGGAACAATGGAAGTTCAGATTATAACCGTTTCTTTGTTTTCCGAGAAAAAGTATATCACTGAGAATATTGCTTGAAAATATAGCAAAGAAATATGCGCTACGTTCTCTTAGCGTCCAAATGAAGTCCGAATAAAGATTGTTCCCCTTGTTCATTCATCCTTTTGCATTTTCATTATTAAAATGACGGAGTAAAATCCCCGAAAATGACTAACACGTGCAGAATACAAATGGCATATATATCTATTGTTGTTTTGAATGAAGTTTATTTATCATAGAAATGTACAGCTATTCGAAAGCTACAACTTTAAACTTACACTCCGTTACAAGACAGAGGAATAAAATTAGACAATTTTCAGCATTGAATATCGGGTATTCTTGATTATCTAATTTTTATTCTTGTGGTTATCGACTGTCTATTTTTGATACTGAACTTTCTGAATATTAATACATACATGTATAAACTCACACGTTTGAATTTATTCATGTGTTTATTGTAAATAATTACAAGATAAAAAGAACTTTTTATATACCATGTTTTTAAATTTTCTGTTGAATCATACAAACTTGACAATTCTATGTATTAATAAATACTTTTAAATTTTTTTTTGATGAATTATCCCATCAACTTGAAAGAAAATGATCAAATGCGTAATAAAGAGGTATCAAATGCGTAATCAATCGTTTAGCTCGAGAATTGGAAGTTAGCTTGCGTTTAACTTTTCGTTCCCGTCCCGGCCGATAGATGGCTGCACCATTCTACAAAACAAAATTAACTGAAAATGAATTCAATACTGCTTAAAGATGGCTAAAAGTATTAAAATAATGCATTGTCATCGTATTCTGAGCTATTCTAAAAGTTTCAAATGTCTAGCTAGTCAGGAAGTTAGTTAAAAATCGATTGCAAGATTTGTACTGGACAAACACACACACACACACAAACAAACAAACAAGAAAGCGAGTTAATAAAAACATGGTAAAAATAGGTTATCATGGCTGGTATAAATCAGCTCTAGTTGAACTTATTTCGATTCTAAAATAAGTTATTCAACAAAAATTTTAAATTATATGCAAAGCAAAAGTTTTTAGGAAATTTTCTTCTTAATAATTTTTCTAGGAAAAATCCGTCGGTGCATAAAAGAATACATCACTAAATATAGGAAGTGAGCAAAATACGTAGAAAAGAAAAACAAATTAATGAAGAAAAATGAAGCAAAAACTCAATTAAGATCCTGCCAATATATTCAGCTGCATATACGAGCAAGTTCACTGGCATAAATATGATTTTCAACGCTCTAAAACTCTCGGAAATTCTTGAGTCTGATAAAATACGGCATATCGTTTATCATTAACAAGTGGGAAGTTGGACAGGCCTAAAATGAATTATGAATGCTCTGCCGACAAAATGTTATCGATAATAAGGCGAAGCATCTAACATCCATGTCTTACAGCACATAGTATATCTTAAATGCCCAACAATAAATTATTGGATTGAGTATACACAGAGGAGAGGTACTGAAATAACGGATGCAAAAAATGAATAGAAAAAAATCACGATGGTATAGGCCAGGGGTTCCCAACCTGTGAGGTTATAGCGAAGTGTTTTCTTGGGGGGGGGGGGTGTCACCACAGTTTTATTTAATTAACATAACTTTTTAGGGAATTTATCCGAAAAAAATTGCCAATATTTATTTGCCATGAAACTGTAAGGCAGTACGTTTTTTTAAAAGAAAAAGTCTCATTCAAAGCTCAAACCCAGTTCGTTAGAAATCTACTGCCTGCATTTGAGGTAAATGAAAATCGCCGTCACTTACTGCGTGTAGTACACAAATTCTAAACGTTAGGTTTGTCTGTGCTGTCACTTTTGGCATTACTATTGTACTTTCCCCAACGGAATAAAGTAATTTTATTTCGGTAAGAGCTTTTCTAATTTTATATAATTAATTGTAAATCAAAACAGCAGGGGCATTATTTTTCTTAAGATTCAGTTCTGATCTTGCTGTTACGCAGGGCCCGATTTAGAAAATTCTGGACTATAGGCACAACTTGGGATGGGGGCCCCCTAACACTGATGTGAGCATAAAATTTCCAAAATTGACACACAAAAAAATAATTATGAATCATTGTGAAAGTATCATTTTACCAAGAATAGGCTATTTGAAGCATAGAAGCCTAGAACATTATCAAATAACAAAAAGCAATATAGCATATTAACTTCATCATTAAAACACTAATACAATGCAACCAGAAAAACTTATTAATCCCTTATATACACTATAACATACATATGATGAACTATACATATAACTATACATATGATGAACCAATCAATCAAATTTGAAGGGATATATAAAAAAAAAATTGCTATCAAAGAGGGTAAAATAAAAAAAAAATTTGAATTGGGGAATTTTTTTTCTTTTAAAATAAAATTTTTGGGGGCCCCTAGGCCTAGGTCTACCGGGCCTAATAGGAAATCAGGGCCTGCTGTTACGCACCTTTGACTGAGGGATAAATGTTTCTTAATATTCTCCATTTCTTACATATATCATTTTTGTTAAATTAACCATTTAGTTGGAATTTAAAATACGGAAAATGCATTTAAGTGTTTTTTCGTTATGTCTTAAAAGTGTATATATATATATATATATATATATATATATATATATATATATATATATATATATATATATATATATATATATATATATTTGAATGAAAATTTGCAGGGTGAGAAGGAAATGGGAAGGGGGGGGGGGGTTGCATGATGCATGGGAAACATTGAAGGAGGTCGCGACTTGGGTCGCGAAAGGTTGGGAAACACTGGTACAGGCAAACTTAATTCAATGTTAATGAACCTTAGCCTCCAGATAAAGTATATTATTTTAGGAAAGAACTTTGTAACAATGACATAGAATTAATTGGTTAACTATCTCGAGAATTCTGTATGACGGCTAAATTTTACACATATATATCGCTTTCGCCATAAAGTCGTGGCATATCTGATTATCCAGCGCGTTTATGCAAAAAATAACTAACTTCACTCGACTTAACTCCCTCCATTTGAATGCCTCAGATTTTGACGTTTCAAATTTAGATTTTTTTTCTTAGCTTGGAAATAATAGAAGTGAGCTCGTTCTCTCGGGGATATTGCTGTATTCGTGACACAGTACCGTCGAACCCCGTTATAGCGAACCCGGTATATAACGAACTCACGCATATAGCGAACGAAAATTTTGGTCCCGCCGTTTTCCTATTGTATTTAATGCTAATTTATCCGTTTATAGCGAACCTCCGAAATCTTAAGAATCGGTTATAACGAACCTTTTTTTCAGTCGGCGACTGAATTTTTTTTTATTTTTAAACTTTTTTAGAATGTTGAAGATACAACGAATATTGAAGAAGCAAAGAATGTTAAAGAAGAAGATGATGAAGATTTAACTATCGCGATGTGGATAGAAAAGCACAAAATTTTTCATCATTCTCAGATTGTGACATGCAACTGTTCGAAACATGTAATGATGAAGTCATTACATGTGAAAATCCGACTGATGAAGATATGGCAGAAATGAAATGAATCATTCTGAAATCGAATATTCTGCATCTAATGCTGATGAAAAGGAGCACATAAATGACGAAATCCCCACATCTCAGATGTTACAGCAGCGATGCGTGTAAATTAATAAGTTTTTGTCTACACAAACAGTGGAAGAAAGAGTGTTGGAGTCATTTGATGTATCAGACAAAGAAATTCATAAAATGTTTTTGAAATCGGCATCACGTCAGCAAAAGATGACCGATTATTTCTGTATCAAAACAGTGAGCAACAATTAAAGGTAAAATGAATTTAATTCCATTTGTCTTCATTTTTAGTTAATTTAATTAGTATTGTGTCAGTTTAATGTAATCAAATTTTGTCAATTTAATTCATTAATGATCATTTTTAATAGAGTTTATCATTTTTTTAAATACATCATTATTGAATTCACATATCAACTAATGAGTTATACATTTTGTGAACTCGAACATTTTTCTTAACGGTTCAGATATAGCGAACAAAACCTTTGGTCCCTTGAAGGTCGTTATAACGGGGTTCGACTGTATATTAAATTTTTTGAAAGAAACATACGTAAAAGGCCCAAACGGGCAAAAAACCGAGAGAAATTTCAGTCGGTACGAATGCGCGGTTAAGCAATCTGCACACAAATATAGGAGTTGAAATATAATAATATATACAAAATCGTACCACGTTAAACCCCCTTACAAATTGTCGAGGATTCAGCCGCAATACGGAGACAGTTTGATAAGGTTACGTTAGTCCATAATAATGTTGCTATTCTCCATAATCAAACGGTCGATTTTTTTTCCTCTCTTAAAAATTAGCACAGAAAAGGGCACGCTCGATAATAATGGGGAAGAGGAGAAGATTCCCCGGTGCGCGCAAGCTCAGGTACCTATGCTCTGCTCAATACAGAGGCCAGGTGTAGGACCTAAGCGTCTGGTAGGAAATTTTTTCCTTGCTCACTGCTGCTTCTCGACGCATGAGGGTTAACAGGGTATGTTAAAAGTTGAATCAGAAGGTCGCTTCTTCCGTTGAAATTCAAATGAAATTATTTTAAATTTTATAACTGTTGCCTTCATGTAGAAAAAGGTCTTTTTTTCTACAAATCACTGATCCATTCCTTTTCTATCAGTCATCTGAGGTTATCACAGTACAACGTCCGAATAGGCAAAATGTTAATTCGATTTAATACGCAATATTTACACTTATATTTTTTTTTTCATTAAGAGGCATTATTAAAATCGAAGTAACGCTAAAAAAAATGAGAATACAGTTATGTATTTCCGGTACGTCTGTTTAGTTTAGTATCAATGGAATAACATCTTTATGCAATTTTAACGTAATGGCACAGGCAAAATTAATAAAAGCCTCTAAAACCGAATTTTAATATCTTAGTGTTAAGAAAAGAAAGGCTATAGATATTGATGCTTCAAATTAGGCCCCACTCGGCCCCAAAAATGTACGTGCGTTAGAGGAGGGGTGTCAGAGTAATGACTTTTGACACTCCAGTATTAAAAATGTACGACTAAACAACAATTTGTGAAAAAATTAAATAAAAAATGGATTTTTTATTTTACATATATGTACAAAAATAAATACAGGCATTAAAATATTTCTCCAGTTGCTTTACAATCATGCAGTTTTACTTTCAACTTTCTGAGGAACATTTGTTGAAGAGGAAGGAGGAACACTTTTTTTGACAGGTGAAGACAGTATTACATAATGGTTTGAGCACATATGATCCTTCAAATAGTCTCCACCTTTCTCCTGATACTCTTGCCGTGTTATAGAGTACCTCTTAAGGTTATCGTCCACCAGAGCCCATTTCTTGGCTCCCTTCCAAGCATCTGTAACTGGATTTTCTGAAATAAACACATAATTAATACAGGGATTTATATACATGGATGTAAATGGGATTGTAAAATTATTTTAAATTTAGATCAATGATTCTCAACCGCTGGTCCGAAGGACCGGCACCGGTCCGCGGAAAATTTTGACCGGTCCTCGGAGATTTTTACCTGTCCCCATTAAAAAAAAATTAATTCATATTAAAAAAAAAATAATAATAAAATCTTGTATGATTTTTTTATGTTAATGCCATAATTTTAGGATCTAGAATCTATAATTTTGTCTTTGAAGGTTGGTAACAGTGGAGTGTGCTCACATTTGTCACTTGTTATGTCTCGCATTTCTTTTTTAAAACTTGATGGAATGCTCACAGCAGAGAAAGGGTTGTAATAATAATATGACAGTAATAAAAAATAAATTTAGAAATTGGCAACCATTGTTTCACCACTCTGACTTAGCTTGATTAATTTGGAACCCACAATTGAAAAGTTAATATAAGAAGAGCTGCAGCAATCTTCTCATTAATATAATATGCCAAATAAACAAAAATTATATTTATTTTTGTAGTGATCAAAGGACTGATTTTTTTTGTGCTGTTTCTATATACAATGATTTTGTGATTATTTTTTATAATTTTCTGTGATTTTTCTGAAAGGTTTATTTACTTATATATAATAATTATAATAATTACTTATATTAAGTTTTTTATTAAAGTTTTTTTGTTAAGAAAACCATGAGTCCGCAAAAATTTTTCATAAATTTTACTGGTCTGAGGGCCAAAAATGGTTGAGAAACACAGATTTAGATGGAGCATACATTACAAAATTCAATCACTTTCCTGCATACCGAGAATCTACTTGATACACATATGATATGGTGGCATCACACTCATAGGCTATTTCCCTAGGCTCGAGAACGTGCCTGAACTTGACAGTCAGCAGATTGTGAGGTTCTCTATATTACTAAGAACAATGTGTTTTCTAGGATTACAATTTATTGCAAGACTAGCCACAATAGGCTAAATTTTGGATAATATCTATCTTTGCTTACTTGCCATTTGGTAAAAAGAGATATAGTGAATTTTAACATGGTTTTGCCTTTCATATCGAAAAAAATAGTGCTGACACAGGTATATCCAGCCTAAAATTTGGGGTAGAGGTGTGTGCTAGGGTGAGAAAGGTGCCGTCTTACCATCTCAGATTTTTAAACTTAATAACAATTCAAAATGCTACTCAATGTCCCTTCTATATGATATGACAAATTTAAAGCAAATTTCACTGCATCGAGAGAGAATTAAGACAGTAAATTGTTTATTATGTTTTATAAAGCAAAAATAGGTGTGATTTGCATGAAATTTGACTGTTTAGAATATTATTTATTCATATTTCATTTATGTTTGATGTGAAAATTTATTTGAAATCTGATGGCAGGCTACATAATAAAAGTGTATTAGAAATAGTCAAAGATCAAAATTTACAGTTAAAATAGATTTGACACATAGTCTGATTATTTAAAATGTTTTATAATGCAAAAAGTTTGTGTTGTTTTCAAGAACATTAATTGTGTTGCCCACATTGTAAAGTGGTTGGTGCTATAAGCTTCAGCAAAACAAGCTGGGGTTTAAAAAAAAGGGGGAAAAAAACGAAAAAAAAAACAGTAGTACAATGGGTGATTGTGATTTTTACAGAGGGGAAAAAAATTTACTTTAAGAATGCAGACAAGCACTTTAGGATAGTATGTTGAAAAATGGTGAAATAAAAGAAAGACCTAAACACTAATTAATGGTTACTGTGAAATGCATGGTACATGTAAAAAGGCACAGGGCACACCCATCTGTTAAAACAGCTTGGTGGGAGCACTATTTTCAGTATATAACCATATGAAAACTTACATAATTCTTAATACAGTGGAACCTTGATCGATTGTTACCTGAATAATCGTTTTCCTGTATGTGTTGTTTACTTCTTCCAGTCACTATGATAATATTTCATAATTATGGTCCCACATCTATAGTTTTCCCGCATTTATTGTTCAGTGCAAAAGGTCCCTTCCAAAATGATAGATTGGGGTTCCACTGTATTTTAAATATATAAATCTTTGGTTTTAGGGGATTCTACTAAGATGAGTGGGGGCGGAGGACACTGGATTATCCCAGATATACCACTGATGCAAAATTATTCATACCAATGGAAAATTTTCTTGTTAGCTATAAGTGACAACTTATTAATGACCAATTCCCAGGAAATCATCCAAGAGCATGATACCACCATTAAAAGACAAATTTCGTGACAAATCTATCCATTCAATTAATATGAAATAAGATTTTTGTGACTAGGAATTGACAACGACTAATCAATAAAAAAAATCAAAGGATAGTTTTCAATGAACAGTTTTCTACATATAAGTGCTTGAATGGCACAAATTGCAAAGAAAGAATAAAATATGCCCCATCCTGCATCAACATCATCCGTCAAGATTTATCCACCTACATTTAAGAGTGGCAATTATAGTGCATATATATTTTTATTTATCTATTTATAAGAAATTTATGGCAAATAATCACATACCAAATTTATTTTAGTTACTAACCTGCTAATTGTACATTAAATTTAGACTGGAATGGTCGCATAGCAAGTACCTCAGCTTTTACTCTTTCCTTGATGCCAGGCAGCATTGCACCACCACCAGTGATATATATATTCTAAAATATAAGAAATATATACTGGTTTATAGCTTAATATAGTTCCATTAAATAAACAGAACAGATAATGAAAAACATATTTTTAGCATCATTTGCTTGAATTCTTTTAATGCTATATACATTTGCATAAAAATAAAAAAGAATAGTGATACAAGAAGACACACGAGAATTTAGTGGTTATCCCATTTTGAAAATCAAGGAGGATTTAGTATGTGTTCATAGTTACTTAGGAAGCCTACAATGGAAAGTTTTAATTCCCTTCAAAATACAATGATACAAAAATACTTATGGCAGATTGATTATAAATCTTCTAGCTTAACTATGGATTTTTATACATTGATACAAACACTTTTATATGCATAAGAGTAATTATTTTTTTCTTTCATTAGTTTCTTTCATTAGTTATCCTGAGCCAGATTTAAACATTGATAAAGATGTTCAACCTTGAGATATAAGTTGATCCGAGTCTTCAAATAATTTAATTTAAAATTACCAATAGCTCAAAATAATTTCTGAAAGCAACAATTTTTCTATGCCTACTGATGGTCTGAGGTTCACTTTACTCAGTTCAGTTGTCTCAGTCCTTTAATCAATGAAGTGCACAGAAAAAATGTCAAAGATAATTTTCATCAACATGAAAAAAAGTTTGACAGAAATATTCAAAGAATCGCAATGGTATTATAAAACTCAAAAGTATAGAGTGTATACAACTGCATGTTCAATAGACTCGTAGGATAACCAAATCTAGATCAAGTCACTACATGAAAGAAATTTTCTTGCTCAGAGGGTTGTTAAAACACATAGTTAGCAGTTATGTTCACTCACTGCAGGTACTGAAGGCTTCAAATGACACTTAACTAGAAGAAACCTTAAGTAAAAGAATAATTATCATCAGATAAACAATTTATATACAAGGTCATTGAAAAAGATTGGACATATTTCATATAATCATATTTAATGAAATAACTACAATACAAACAATTCTTTCATTGTGTAATGTACAGAATTTAATAGAATTTTACCTTAATAAGTTTCAATATGAGCACCGTTAATTGCTCTAGACATATCAAGTCGATAATCAATCTCTAACCAGGTGTTATGGATCATGTCTGGCGTCACTGTAGCAATTGCATCAACAATTCTGTCCCGTATCTTTACACTGTAAACAATGTTCTTGACGTAACCCCAGATTTGTACTCTGCTAACCACAACACACATTGAGCTTTCTCCTGAACGGTTGACATTGCACTGACGGAAAGCCAAACGAAGACTTATTCCACCTTGCATCACTTCTGCGTAACGTTCCATGTCACAGTTGTGTACCAGTTACATTTAGAAATCTTCGACACTTGCCAAGTTGTTTGAAAAAAATATTGCGTTTGCTCAATTTCTTTTAGAATTATGAGCTTTTGAAATGTGTCCAACCTTTTTCGATGACCCTGTACTTTACAGTAAAATTTTAAATTTATTCTAGAGGACGAGTTTTCCTTCATTAAAGGGATAAAATGTAACCAATATACTTTGATTAGAAGATAATAAATTTCTTAACAACTACAAATACAGATTGTACACACAAATGAAAAATACCTCAGCGAGTTTTTGCTGATCATTGGCATTATATCTAGCAAAAACAGTTTCTATAACTTCACCAATTCCTGCTTGTTCCACCCCAATCATAGTTGGCTGAAACACTATTTCAGGGACTCTAAATAAATAATGACACCACATAAATGTTCATATATAATTTTTAAAAAAATCACTAGCATTAAATTTACAAACATATATTTATGTTTACAGAACTGGTTTATTACCCCACCTTTAAAAAACTTATCCAGCATGTTAAATCCAACAGAAGTAAATTTTTAGAAGTAAATTATTTAAGTGCACCATTGAACTATTTTGCTCCAAAGCAGTAAAAAATTTCTTTATTTAACTTGATTTTTTTCATTCTATTTTTTTAATGTAGGATTATGTTCCTCAATAACGGTACTCCAGAAAGCAACATTTCAGTGTTGTCGCGAGTTATAATTTTTGCAGTGCACCAAACCCAGTAGCAGTAAACAGTTAAATAGAAAAGTACCAAAATGCATTTAAAAAAACTTAAAAAAGAGGTAAGCAACAATAAGTAATCCTACATTAATAACCTGCGGTAGTTTTGTTAGAAGAGACTACCTGAAATTCTTTTTTCAGTCATAAAGGGTACAAATATTTGTTTATTCCTTTTGTAATAACACAACTAAAAAACTTGATGCATTATTATATGTTATTTGTATAACCTAAATAGGTGAATATGATAGATTTTACCAATCACACAGAAACATTACAATAATTATTTTTCTTATAAAGTATGCCAGAGGATACAAAATTTATGATAACCACATCATAAAAAGTGGCATAACAAAAAGAAAAAAAAAAGGTTCTAGCATGAGCCCACATCATAGGCTGCTCAGTACTACACAGCTAGCAAAAACACAAGCAATAACAACACTCCATACACAAAAATACTTCAGAGTTTTTTCCCCATCATTCTTTATACTGTGGACTGGAATCACTGAAAAAATTAGATCACAAATCAAAATTAGTAAATCTTATTTAGAATATTCACCAGTTAAGTCTAGCTAAAAAACATAATGAGAAAGAATTCTATGCCCATGATTGCTGTCAGTATGCTGGAGTATATTTCTAAACCATCTAAATAAATTATCCGTATTCAGTATCATGAGCAACCTCGAAGAATTATGAGTATTTAAGTATAGGCAACATGTTTGTAAAACCTCTCAATGAGACCAGAATCAAACTAGAAAAGAAAATCTCATCAAACTGAGGCAAAGACCACAGACTGATAAGAATACATTTTCAACTAAACTAAACAATTTGAAATTATTTATCACAAAAAGAAAAAAAAAAACCCTACTTATCAATAATTCTTAACAATTAAGCATTGATAGATGTAAATGAGTTAAAAAGTCCTACCTTATTCTTTCAACTCCTAGCTGCAGTTGATAATATTCTGCTAAATTGAATGAAAAATTTGTTTCTGATCTAAAAAAGGTAAAATGAATAAGATTAAAAAAGAATGTATAAAATAACATATACATGTCATAAAACCAGTAACATAATTATATGCATATACTAGCTTATAATTAATAATAAAGCTTATAACAAGCTTTAGAGTTGCAAAGAAGGAAATGAATTGTAACACTTGACATTTAAAAAGCAAAAAATTAATATAAACCCCATTCCACTAAAGAATATATGTGTTTTTGTTTGCTAATGTGGGGCACTTGTCAATGAAGATATTCTCACTATATTCCTGAAAATTGTTGGTTGCTTTAAATTTCACCTATATGGAGGCACCATATAGGTGAACTAACACCACCCCTTTTGACCAAGCAACCCCTGCGACGACATCTGGAGAGCTAATATCTCCTCCAACTTACTGCCTTCATAGAAGGATATTCTAGTCTATAGATTTAAAGTGCCCATACCTGGTATTGACACAAATGTATTTAATGGCATTCTTTGGTATTCAAACTGAGCACCATTCACTAAAAGCCCAGGGTCCAAAGAATATACTGATACCTTAGGTCCAAAGAATATAATGATAGAGGAAGATACTGCAAAGTAAAAGGCATATGGCACTGATTTTCAGAGATTTCTTAAAAAATGCATTCATGCACCTGACATCATATGCACCAGAAAGAGTGCAAGGTGCCAATCAGACAACATTGTAGGATATTAAAACTGCATTTTGTTAAATTAAATTTGAAATATATTTTATTACTTACTTAGAAAATTCTCTATTATATTCAGTAATAATTTCATCAAGAATTTTAATCTGCTCTTTTTTTTCTTCCATTTCTTTAGTCTGCAATGTAGAGTTTAAACAAAATTACACAGATTTATTTTAAACCTAATATTATAGAGAATTTATTTTTAAATGATAATGCAAAAAAAAATTATAAATTATAATACAGAGTTTAGGAAAGTAAAATTTTATAAACATTGCTAAAAAACAGCTAATATATAAAACTAACATGAATAAAACTTAATATGGCAATAAGACAATTTTCAGACTTGTGATCACACAAAGTTTTAACTTTTATGCATTTTGAAACTCACATATTCTTCAAAAGATTGCTTCTCTGCAGGATCAGCAAATATTCCTAAAAAAGATCATGTTATTATTTTGCATCTGGAAATTTCTCAAATTTATTAACATATATAAATGCATTATAACAAGTAAACAACAAATTTAGCATTTCATGACTCAAGTTACTGGCTTTGATTGCATTAGGGAGAGAAAACTAAAAACATCAAAATGAAAACTAATATAAAATTTTCATATTAAAAAAAATAATGAAAAATATCTATCTCATATTTTTTTTAATTAAAGACAATTGCATAAAATATCAACATCACTTTAAGAACTTGTTATAGGTTTTTCAGAAAGTCAGAAAGTTAGGAAATTCTTAAACATTATTGCTGAGAAAGAACTTTTAAGGTGTGAGAGATGATATACAGTGAAACTTCTCTATGATGGCCAGTAATGGTTGGCCATTTTGAAGGGTGACCATTAAAAGAGGTTTCCTCCATAGCATTGGCTCTATGGAGTCTTGAATTGGTTTTGAACAAAATATAGCCATTTAGGGAAGTTTCCCCATACAGATGCCAAGTGATAACTATTCCTAAATAATATTTCCTAAACAGCATGACATAACCTAAATTTAAAAAACTGAATCTCAAATGCTTTCAATACATAATATATGACACATTTAAATAAAAACTTACTAGCAGAATCAACTTACAGACAGGAAAAAAGTGATTTTAGTAAAGAAAAGAAAAATAATGAATTAACCATTAGACTAGGAGACCTTTAATAATAAGTACTAATCCCTTCAATGACATAGACACATACAAAAAATAAAAATAAGAAAAAAATTATTTCCAAGATTTACACATGAATATCTCGCAGAATTAAACGACAAGGTAGCATTTTTTTCCATGAAGAGAACGAGAGTTTTAGGATTAATGATAAATTTCTATCTTATATTTTTTATATAAAATGTAAACTGATATAGCAAATTTTCTGATAATCAGAATTTTTCCTTTCTTGTACTCAAATTAATTTTAAACATCTTACGAATTAGTCCATTTTACTGATTTCCTGAAATGCCAAACTTATGCTACAAAGGAAACTAAGCATAGCCCCCCCCCCCCCCCCTGTTGAAAAACAACTGCTCATATAAAGTTCTACCAAGAAAAGGAACACATAATAAAAAATAAAAAAAAACAGGGAATATTGAAAGTAAAATTTTTAAAATTCATTGGCAATAGGTTAAAAAAGATGCTTGAAGAATACTTTGCACAATTTTCCCATTCATACATAGTATCTTTACGTATCAGGGTGAAAAAAAAAATTTTAAATTATTTTTATTTTAATGATCTAAAGCAGTGGCGTGCAAACTGTGGGTCGCAAACCACAGAGAGGTCGAATAAATAAATAAATTTATTAAAATTTAAAAAAAGTTTAAAAATAAATAAATACATAAATAATTTTTTTTTTAAATTGGAGGGGTCATGGATAGTTTGAAGTAAATTTATATTCAATTATTTAAATAAAAATTTGCTTTAAATTTTCCACAATTATAAATTTTTAACATTTTAATTAATTTTTTTAATGTGTTGAAAATATATGACATGATATTGTTCCTAAATGTATAATCCTTCCAGCCCCAATAATCTAATCTAAATCTGAACTTTAACAAACATTTAACGACAAAAACAAAATATTTTAGTTTTATATAAATAAATGAAGTTTATAATTTTCAGTTTTAATATAAAGTTTATGATTTTGATACCCAGCTCTTTTATAATTTAAATTTTTATCTTAATGAAATACAAATACAAATTAATATTAAAATATGATGATTTGGTCACATTTTGATCACATTTGAGAAAAACAAGTGAAGAAGATAAGCAAGACTTTTTTTTACTGCTATTATACAAAGTAAATATTTACACAAAATACACAATTCATTGATTTTTAAATATAATTGGACAAAATTTGATTATTTCTTTTTTCTATTGTTTTGTTAACATTTTCTCAGCTTAAAAAAAAAAATTGCTACTTCCAAAAAATTTTCATTGAGGGTCAAGTAAATTTTTAATCAAAGAAAGTGGGTTGTGGTTGAATAAAGTTTGCACACCACTGATCTAAAGTAAAGACTTCTAAGTGGGCTAATGAATTGAAAAGAAGGCAAGAAGAATTTCCAGCTTCATTTATATTAAAAGCTATCAAAATAGTTTAGTGAAAGCATGTTTATAAAGAGATCAAATGATAAAGAGCTTTTTAAATTTAGTCACAAACCTCCAAATAAATCATTTGCTGTTGTAGAACTAAAACCACCAATATGAGTGCTTTTCAATCTATCAGATGATAATTTCTGACGAGCTTCAGATACTTCCTATAAAATAATATATTTCAAATCATTTTTTTCTAGAGATGTAATCACCAAATAATTTGATGAGATGGAGCATATTTAAATAGAAAAATAATCTTTGAAAAATATCACATTCCCTTTATACATAATTTTAAAATATTTATGAAATGCTGTAGCAAATGTGAAAAAGCAAGATTAAGATTTACATCACACGTAAGAAAAGGTTTTTCTGGTCTGCATAACCCTGTGCTCTCCAAGTTTTTAATTTAAAAATTTTTTTTTATTTTATTTATTTTTTTTTTTGGGGGGGGGGGGGATTTAAAATGCAGGGTATAGTTCATGCAAGTTTCCATGCATTTTAATGATTACTTAATCAGTTATTTCAAAATTTTGTTTAGAAGAAACTGTAAAATTCATTAAGATATTAAAATTGATAGAATTTACTTGGGCTTGTCATGATTAAAATATATTTTAATGCAATGAAGTTCTAACAATGATTTCTCTCATTAAACTATGTTTGAATATAACTATATGAAATAAACAATTATTTACCATTCAGATTAGAAATATTTTAATATTAATTTTTAAAAAAATTCTTACACCTTTTTTAAAACTTAAAAGAACTAACTGCAATTCTATTACAGCCAGCCAGCTTTAAAATTTTAAAAGAATGAATGAATGAAGAAATTAATATACATAGTACAAAGTTATATATATTTTTTTCTATTTTACTTTTTTTTTCTTTTGGTTTTTAACTAAAAGACTGCATATATGATACATATAATGCATATTAATAATTGAAAATTTTTAGTCCTAATAACAAAAACACATAATTTCAGATCACAATTATCACAATTATCAGAAGTAGAAAAAAATGGAAATGTCTTCATGCTAAAATATGTATACATTTTTACTAATATTGAAAATAAACACTATGTTTAAAAATATCTTTGAATCTGTTATGTATAAATAATTGAGAATATTTGTGTAAAACTGCTAATACTGTTTATTAAGCTTATTTTTTTCACCATGAGCATGAAGGTAAAAAAATGGAAGGTAAAACAACTTGAACTAACTCCAGCAAATTGTTCTCTACCATACCGATATTTTTATAAAAGCTTTTATTAAAAATCAGCTTACCAATCTTTACTTAATGTGTTACATGCAATATATCATGATAATTTAAATATCTATACAATATTTGGTATAGATTTAGTTATTAATGTATCAATAAGTACATTCACAATGTGTAAAATAAAAAAGAACCTCAACAGTAAAATACATACTTTTCTTTTTTGCTTTACATCATTGATCCAAGTATCTACATCAGAGAAATTTTTCAAATTTAGCTCCTCACACCAATTTTTCAGAGGGGAATCCTGTAAAAAATTTACACATTCAAGAACATGAATATCTAGAACATATATAATTTTCCATTTAATACCTGTTCTATGTATTCAAAAAGCATAATTTCTCTGAATTAAATTAACTTTATGCAAATAAATTTAACATATTATGTTTGAGCAAAATAATGCATATTTATCTACTACTTTAAGCTCTGTGACAGTTGTAAAGCGATCTGGTATCATGATTGTGGGATAACGATTAAATACAATTAACTGGAAAAAGAATGATACACAAATAACCTTTTTCAAAAAAGTTTATAGCATTCAATTAAGTTATAATTGAGATAGAGTGACTGAAAAAGAGTTTGCAGCTTGATTACTTTTATGCATTTATTAAATTTTAAAGAAATCTTATTCCCCATATTTTTTAAATTAAAGAAACCCATAAATCCATATTTATTGATGGTGCAAGAATATTTTTTTATTATCAGGTATCTAACAATAAGAAGGCATAATCCATAGGTAGGAACCACATTTTCTGAAGTTCAAACTAAGAATGAATATAATTTAGAATCCTACAAAGGTAGTATGCAAAAATCCAAATGTGACTTTTAAAAAATGATGATATATGTGTGAAAATATGGATTTTTAAAGTGATTATAAAAGAATATAAGAAAAGAATACTTGAGGCTCATCTTGTTGAGATGCAATCAAATTTTTAATTTTTCGTATATTGCAGTTCAACTTTTTTATTCCTGCCTGCAATTCTGTTGCTGAAATATATCCAAGTTCTTGTAAAGCCTAAAATACAAAGATAAATAACATTTACATAGAACTTAATAACAAAGAAAACTTACTTCATGTAAAAAAAATCAGAGAAAAATGAAAAAGAGAGGTTTATAACAAGAAAGAAATTACACACACAAGAAAGGATTGTTTCTTGTTTTAGACTGAATAGTTAATTGCTGTTAAGAATTTGAAATTTCTTTCCCCGTTAGGCGGCGTGTCTCTTTATTTTAGCGCTGCTTGGAGACGAGGCTACTAGAAGCAAAAACTAAAGCGGAAGTTTTTCCCCTTATGTCTCTCGATACATAATATGTATTCAAATGTTTGTAAATAGACTTTGTTTATTAAAGTGTGTGTGTGAAAAAATACAGTTTTTAATCAATTTGACAGACAATCACGCAACAATTGTTTATAAGTATAGTTCAAAAGTTAGAAAACATAACTTACAAGGAAGAGACAGGAATTCATGCAAATAAAAATATTACAAAATGTTAGTTTTTTCAGAATAATAAGGACATAAATTAAAAGAAAACAATATATTTAATATAGAAAGCCAATATTCTATTTCACATAAAGAACAAAAAATTTAGGATAACTAGATATCTCTTAAAAAGAAAAAAATTACAGTCATTTTATCCTACATAAAATAGAACAATTTATGTATAAACTTTATGGATAATAGATAATGATTACATCAAAGACACATGAAAAATAAAACCTAAAACACATAAAATAAACTTATCTGTTTATACTTCTAAGCTAGTCTTCCCTGTTATTATTATTTTCTTTTTATGGGGATCCTTTACCTTATTGATGCTTAACAGATTCTGTGTAAAATTTTCCTCATAGCTATGAATCTAGATATAGCACTTGCATTTATATTTTGCCATAATAAAAAACACAAATATAATGACTAGTTAAAAACCATATTATTTGTAACAGTGAATATTTATACTTTTTTCTCATCATTTTTTTCCAGTATGATATTAGACAACAAAACTGAGCCTAGATTCCATGCATACGTTTGGGCAACTGCTTTTTTAAATATATTTTTATACATGCAGAAATTTTATTATTATCCTCAATAAATGGGGGGAAAACTTTAAACCCTTACTTGATACTATGATAGCTTTTAAAACAATAGATTTGACACAACAGAATGCTTTAATTGAATAACATCTGGGTTCCTGTACAAAATTCTGCTTAGATAAATAATTCTCTTCTCCAATCATACGATTTCTAAGTCCCACTATACATAATTATGAAATGTCCCAATCATTTTACAAATAAAAGTTATAAGAAATTACCAATACTGCTTCATCATCACCTTCTTCAAGTAATTCTTGAACTGTAAGATATTCCTGGAGTCTCTCTTCATCAAATGCAAGCTATGTAAAAAATAGTACATTAATAACTGGTAATATAAATTATGCATACACATACCTTTAACTAAAATCAGTCTTAAAATTTTATGAGCAACATATTAAAAACAAGAAGCCACTTATATACAAAAGTTTAACTAACTTGATCATTTTCAATTTGTTTTTAAAACTGATACAACCATTATTATTATTAAAATCTCATACATCAGAAAAACACCATGCATAACCGAGTAGATTAAATAAATCTTTTATTTCAAACTTTTTTTTTTCAAAAGACATGTTTCATAAAAAGTTTACTTGTTAACTCAATAAAATGACACACTTTACAAAAGCTCAGTTAAATTTAAGATTTAAAGAAAACTCCAGTATTTGCAAGCAACAAAAAACAAATTGTTTTTAAATAGCTCAAAATATGTAAAAATACAGACTGAAAAACAACAGACCTTTTCAGCCCTCTGTTTCAATCTTATTGCCTGGACTCTTTTAAGAAGAGTATGGCATTTCTCCATTTTTCCACTATTATTTGATGACGAGCCTGGTAGCTATTTAAATTAGAAAAATAGATCAATAATTCAGTTTTGAAAATAAATAAATAAAAATTTAAAAAAGAAAAACAACATACTTCATAATACTGTAAGAAAAAAAAATTAAGTATACAATTTAATACTCCAGATTAAGAAATACTACTGGGATGAGAAAATTTATTTTATGAAGCACATAGATTTACATATAAACAAAAACATGTGTTAACAAATTTCTGAACAAAATGGTCTGTGCAATCATACATATTTAAAGATATATCAAATTTGTTTAAATAGGATAAATATTGAGAAAAATAGCCTTTAAACTTAATAAATGAGGGGATAGAAACCTAACACTTTACACTAGAAGTAGTAAACAAAATCTATTTGCTTCTCAGTAGAGATAATATTGAAAGGATTTTACTTTGAATGCAAATTTAAAGAATTTTCATTTCAAAAGTGAAGTGAAATAACATTAAGAATTCATAATATGCTCTTAAAAATTAGCAAGAATTCTTATTTATTCAGAACTAAATGCAACATAAATTTTTAAAAGAGCAATGCTTTTCAGTAGATTAAAATTAAAACAAAAATTACTTACACAAAAAAATGATTTTTTCCTTGGTCATGTAAATTAAAATAAAGTGAAAATAAATTTAGTATGTTTGTATAGGTTTTATCAATGGAAATAAAGCTACAGGATAACCCTTAAAAGAGAGAGAGAGAAGGTAAGATTGAAATGAAGTTTTACATTACAAAATGCATACAAGCTTAACTCCTCAATGAGAAGAGAGAAAATTAAATCCTTATGAACTACTGAAACCTGAGTAAATACAAAATGAAAGAAAAACTCTCAGCACTGATTCATTTTTCAGATCATTCTTAATCATACCCAAACAAATATTTTGTAAATTCAAAAGGCACACAATACAACTTCTAATTATTTAATTCATAATATACAGTGGAGTCTCGATCAATCATTCCCCGAATCATCGTTTTCCCATATGTGTCGTTTATTTCACCCGGTCCTGATGATCATATTGCTTTGTAATGTTCCCGCATCTATCGTTTCCCCGTATTTACCGTTCAGTACAGTCGGTTCCTTGAAAAATGACAGATCAAGATTCCACTGTATATACATATATAAACATTTTAGGAATGAAATTTAATTAAATTTTAGATAAATATCTTGCACAAGTAACTTACTGGCACATATGGTAGTTGTACTATGTGAGAATTAGTCTTAGTGTAATTTTCATTTTCCCATAAATGAATATCATCCATGTAGTATTGACTGAAGCACATATGCTCATTTAGTAAAATCTAGAGTAAACAATACAACAATTTAAAAACATAATTAAAATAAATGTTACATAAAAATGAAGGTTATATTAAACACAAATGAGAAATATGAAATACACTACAATTTTATGCCAACCTTTTCTTAAATAATAGTACCAATTCAAGTAATGCTTTCATATATTAATCACCCTCCCTTAGGTAAAATACAAATTAATAGAAAGACTACACTCTTACAGCATTTAATGTAGCTATATCCGACATCAGAAGCAAATTAATAAATTAAATTCTCATTTTTATAGAGGGTATGTTATGTTTGACAATCTACCTTAAAATAATCACAAGAAAATCAGAATTTACTTATGGGAAGAAGAAAGGATGGTTGCTTTAGTTGAATGTAAACTAAACCATTTTGTGGAAAGCATCTGAAACACTAACTTGAAGGAAAAGGGAATAATGATGGATAAACAAAAAGTCATGGATTCAGAGGGCTTTAAAATTTTCCTGAGCTACTGACCAACTTCCCACTTTTCTTACACTTTCACAACTTTTTGAATGCCCTTTGAAATTTCCTGACTTTCCCACGTTCTACTTGCATGTACACACCATAATCTAATAATTTTTATGATTTGTATGAAGTAAATTTGATACCTCAGTTAACATGCTCATTCCACACTTCTAATTAATTTCTTAACCACTTAATACAAAAAAGAAGTTTCAAAAAAAGCCTAAATTAAAATAATTTAAGACTTAAAAAATTATATACTTTAAAATTTAATGTAACTACTTGCCTACCTCTGCACGACTAGGTGTGATCATAGATGCATGTGCAGGGTACTTAAGCTGAAGCAACCGCTGAAGGAAGTTAGTCATATGTAGAGTTCCAATATTTATTCTTTTAGCATGTCGCACATCAAATTTTGATCGTACAATGGGTAACACATGTGTTGCAGTGTAACCTAGCGATACCACTATTCCAAATAGACCTAAAACATTTATAAAATCTTATTAAGACATTATTCATAATATAGGATACAAATTTTATTTATACTGCATTCACACAAGCTTGAAGTAAAATTTTATCGTCAAAAGAAATAGTCTTCTATATGGGTAGTGTTAATAAATTACTGTCAACACACTTATGAAATAATTCTACAGTAATTTCATATTCATAAATAACAGTTCACTAAAAGTAATAATAAGTATTTCAGCTAGATTCCTATTTTCCAGTTATTAAGAGATATGGAGCTTAATATAATTACATATTAATAAGACTTACTAATGGATAATAGTATAACCTAAAGATGCTATTACTCTGAATAGACATAAACCATTTATAAAAAAGCTACCTGAAACAACATTTTTACAATAGAATACAGTTTTTTTTAACACTGTGTTCATACTAATAACTTACAGGAAACTTGTGGAAACTGCAGCAGAGGAATACACAGCAACTTAAAATCTACAATAAAAATAAACAGGTAGCCACTTGTTTCGAACTAACGAATAATTCATCATCGGGCCATGGAGCCTTTTTTTTCTAAATTGCCCATAGAGGCAATCACACCTAATGCTCCTCGACCTGATTGTAAACTATTCATTAGTGTGAAACTAGTAGCAACCCCTTTATTTTTATTAAGATTTTAAGAAGTTATGCATTCCTGTACTGAATTCATGCTAGCTTGGGTCAATAAACACTACCATATAATTCTACAGTAATTTCAAATCAAAAAATAACTGTTAATACAGAGTAATGATAATTTTTTAAACTTAATTATACATTTCCCAATTTCAAATTATGATGGGGTAGAGAATTTATTATTATTCAAAAAATCCCACATGGATTTTGAAAAACTCTCAGTGACAAGAAAGAGAAACACATACAAAAATATATTAGATGTTTTACATACTTTATCCATTAATTTTTAAGTCACTTTCATTAATAAATATAGAAAATCAAATACAAATGAGAGTTTAGATATCTTCTAGAAATTTTATGCTTAAAAGAGAAATACTATATTAAGTGAATTATATATGTGCACTGTTAAAAAAGTTAAAATATATATAAAAAAGTTAATAAAATATATATTTATACTTAAACTACTTTATCAGCCTAATGGATCAGTGTTATGCCCAGTAAAGATATAAAGATTTAATCAATGAAATAAATAACTATCTACAGAACTAATAAAAGCTACTACTGAAAAATATTTACATTACTTACTAATTGAAGTAATTTTCACAGTAAAATACTCCTTTTTACATATAAAAATAAATGCTTTAGTAACACCTACTTAAAATAGATTTTATCATTTTAGATAGTAAAATTAGTTGATTAGCATCATTATACCATATCTTGTACATTTACTCATTATCAAACAGCAATATTTAATAATAAAATGAATCTATACAAAGTAGAAGCTTTGTCTATACATATTACACTCCCTAATCCCTCAAAATATCCTAAAAAAGCACATTTCATTTTCTCCCCAAAATAGGGAGAAAATGAAATGTGCTTTTTTAATGAAATGTGGTTAACATTCCAAAAGAAAAAGAAAAGAAAAAAAAGGAAGAAGAAGTTAGAATGGCATACAATTTGCAATTCTGGTTTGCAGAATAGCAAACCTCATTTGCTATTCTGCAAACACCTGCCAGAGCAAAATAAGAAATGCATGTAGCTATTAAAAATACAATAAAGACTATATAAAAATTACCTTTTGGCTTACTGTTATAACCATAAAAGCTGAACAAGGAATCGATACCATAAGCCACTTGAGGAACATTATAGCATTCAAATAATAATTCAGACATATCTAAGTGATAGAGGAAACAAAAGTATAATTTACTGAAACAAACACAAAAAAAGCAGAAGTAGAACTTATTGACATGGAATTACCATGAATTTGAAATTTTATGCATTAGGCAGAAACTTGGAAAAACTTGGCCTTAGAAAAGTTTCACTGGAATTCATTTCAAATGTCTGACAGAAATGAAAAATATAATTTATAAAACTTTTATACATACATATATTATGCCGAAAAATATTTTAATTTCTTATCTTATTTGATGTACCTTTTTTTTAACCTATAAATTATTTCTTTTTATTGATGCAGTTCTATTTAATAGAGTTCTATCTCAGGAATGCACTTGTACAAGTGTATGTGAATTGCACTTGTACAAGGGTCAGGAATGCACTTGAACTTCAAGGGTATGTGAAAGATCCATTTGCGGATTTTAGGTGATACTATTATGGTAGAATTCGAGGGAAGGGGACTCAAATTAATCTTTATTGGCAGATTTCTGGGCTTTGGACAGGTCTATTTTCCTGGATTGACAGGGGGAAGAGGGGATTTAATAAGATGTGTAAAATATTAACTATGAACTGATATGAGGACAGACTTGGCGCTGTTTAGATATGCCATTTTTGGGGCCATGAAACAGAAATTATGAAGGATGGAGGAGTGATTAAATAAGAGATTTTATATGTTAGATTGTGTTTCATTTCAAGAATTACCCCTTTTAGACTACAACTTTATTGTGGAATTAATGTAATGTATAACATATATATATATATATATATATATATATATATAAAATATGAGATACATATTTGATCGATATTCATTTACAGACAAACATATCATGACTCACTTTGAATGATCAATGATGAATTTAAAAACTAAATACAATCTAATCAATATGTTAAGAATTAAATTCATAATATCTTACTTTGTCTAGAATAGTTAGGGTTGCAAGCTGCTTCTGTTAAAACCACAGGATGATCTACTTTTTCTGATGTATTAATTCCAAGATGATTAAAAACATAGTCAAATACTGTTTCCTGGATAAAAGTAAAAACCATGAAGAAAGAATAGTAATATATCTAAAATATATTCTTGATAAACTGAAACAAAAACTTAATATTTAAACTATTACTTTTGATTAAAGGAGGATTAAAATCAAAATATTTTTTAAATATGTTTAATGAGAGATTGGAAAAATTAAATTATTTACATGTTTATTAATTCAATTTTTCCAATATCTCATTAATTAATAAAATATAGTGTGCTTTGGAGAAGATTAGCAAAAAACACAGTCAAATACATTGGGATGAAACACTAGTTGAAAGAACACTGATTTTGAATTTTTTGAGAAACCAATTCATTGAATGTTGGTAGGCTTTTGGAGCCCTACGGCCATGTCTCCAGAAATGATACAGTTCTTCAGAAAGAACAAAAATTAAAGCAGTTAAAGAGTAACATGTCATATATTTAATTTTTCATACTTTGTAATTGCCAGGCGATGGCTGAATGACTAGGGCACTGACATTCGGTACCAGAGTCTGTGGGTACGAGTCCCACTACTGGCATGGATGTTTGCAGCAATTCGGAATCGGCTGTAGGTCCCAGTCTAATTAGCCCTTGTGAAGCAAAAAATGACCATAGCACTCTCAACCAACCAACCAACCATACTTTAAAAGCACTTTTTAACAGTTATACACAACTAACTAAATTTAAATTGAAGATATATAGCTTAGAATACTAAGCCAAATTACTGTTAGCAAGTAAAATTTTTAGGCAGATAATAAATTTTATGCAGTTGAAAAAATGTATACATATTATTTATACAGAAACATGCAAAATAATAATTGGTTAATAAAAATTTAGGGAGCTTTAAAGTATAGTAAGATTGAAGGACTTTCACACAGGGAGTTACATATGTGTGTCAAGATTTTATAGGCCAACAAAGTTAGTATTGCCTTCTGTTGTTCAGATACTTCTGCTATCTTGAAAATTTTGATTTATACAATCATTTAATTATACATACAAATGGTAAGTTTCTTTGCCTATAAATGTAGTGGATTAAAAATAATAAAATATTCATGACGACCAGCACTTTAACAGTCTGAGGTATTTAACTGTTACCATAAATAAATTTCAAATGAAATATCCATGTATATGAATAACATAATATAACTTTTTTTCCAATCTTTCAATTTCAGTTGTTAACATTAATCTATTTAAATAATACAAAATATATTACAATGATAAAAAAATATTTCAAAAGGTATAAATTTATTATTTCTTGAACATAAAGATTTCCCATTTGTTAACTTACTTGAATGTCAAACTGAGTGATAACATTTTTATCAAACTGAGTTTTTAAAAGCCACCTCACAACTTCAATATTTTTTATATCATTACCCACATGAGCTTCATTTTCCTGTAAGAAATATATAATTAGGTTTTAAAAGAAAAACCTAGATGAAGCATAAGATATCAAAATGCATGTTACATAACACAATTGTATTCTTTAAACAATCATCTATGAAGTACAAACTTACAAAGAAGAGTAAAATGTTCAAATTTCTGCATTGTGAAAATCACCATTGATATATATATATATATATATAAACCATTAAAATTAGAAAGTTAATGGATAATGATTCCTTTGTTTTAGTTCATAATATAAGAGAAAATGCCAAGTAGATATCTAATTTAAGGCTAAAGAGTACCATGTGAGAAAAAAATAAATAAAGTGAATTACTCATTTAATTCTCTACACTGAAGAAAAAAAAATGAAACAATAATTAAAGTTAAGTAATAAAACAATATAATAACTCTCATCCTTCCATATTAAATTATAGAATCCACATTCTAATAATCTTTAATTAAGCAGAAAAGAAAAATACACCTTTTTACCACGATGCTTCGCTACAAGATTCCGAAATATCAGGGATGGCTTTTCATCACATGCCCAACCAGCTTTACACTGATAAGAACCTAAACAAATAAAAAAAAGGAATAATTGCAAATTAATCTAATTTTAAAATTCTTGAACTCAGTAACAAATAAGAATGAAATATTTCAGATGTAAAATAGTCAAAATTTAAATGTTTATATAGTTTATATCATATACGAATGATTTCATTTTCATAAAAAAATTATAGTACCTGAAATAAATTAATATATCTTTTTAAATATTATACATATTATCAGATTATAATATTAATTCAAACTCTCACTTTATTTTATACTTAGCTTTATCACTCTGTGAAAAAGGGAAGGGGGGGGGGGGAAGCACTTTAAGAAGCAAATGTTCTTTCACTAAGAAAACTTTTAAACTCATGCAAAGAAGCATAGTTAAACTTTCAAAGCCAAATGATAGATTATTTGAAGAAAATGACAACATTAAGAGAAAAATTAATAAAAAGAAGACCCATCTGAAGCAGTGATACAAGCAGACTGTATGAGTATGACAAGGAATCAGTCCGTTATCATTTGTCATTTTGTAGCAGTCTAATGTGCTCTTGATCATTTTAATTGCTTAATGGAAAAAGCTCACAGTTTAATAGACATGCTCAGATAGAAAGATGTAAGGACAAAAAAAAAAAAGTTGGCAACTCATCAAAAACTATCCAGAAAAAGTGCAACATGAGTAGTTGCATTATGTTTCTGAAAAACATTAACCAACAGTCAGACCCAACATAATATATAAGGTTCTAAGAGATCAATATATTTTAGACTGGTCAGATTGCCATATAGAGATAGAACTTAATTTTGAAGGTGACAGTAAGCAGAGGGGGCGGGGTAGGCCAGTTAACAATTAATTACTAACCCAGTTCACTAGATTTTCTCTAAACATGAATACATTTGTCTTCTGCCCAAAGAAGAAAGTGGACTTTATCACAAAACATTATGCAATACAATTAAACTTTTTACAAGAATTATCTGGCTTATTACTCAATATATTGATTTCAGTGGTGAAACATCAATGCGAGACAATTTTGAAGCTTTGCCTCTGAGATCTGCTAATCAATCCCATGTACTGAAATAACTTATAGTAAGTAGAATGCAGTATGCTGTTAGATAGCAATCAATGAATCTGTTTATACCATCATTGCTATTCATGGTATGATATGATTCTTCCATGGTATTTTTTGAATCTTCCACAATTTTATGGCACGCATATATATTCCCCTGGACCCTAAAACATGTGACAGTCCTAAAACTTTGACTCAAACAATCAGAAATAAATTTGAAAGTCCACTTAGTATCTCAGAGTCCCATGACTTCAGTACTAAATTTTTAATCATTTACAAACTGGAATGCAAAATATTTACTTGCAAACATGAAAGACATGAACAATGTGAAGAATTATATGTTTCTGAACACGGGAAAAAACTTTCTAGACATTAATATATTTTATATAATAACCTGATTATTTTATAAAAATTTCACATTAAGTATACAAAAAACTAACTAAACAATTTACTTTTTTCTTATGACAAATCTGATTATTCTTAAATAAATTGCACCTACTGAAGAATGCTTCTAAGAGGTATATTGATATAGTCTGTTTCTAATGCAGTTTCATGAATAATTAAAAATACATACCATTATCAATTATTAAAGGTATCTTAGATGAAATATGTTTTTCAGTATAAGAACAGAATGGATCTGATTCCACTTGATAGGATGGCAATGAATAAATCTTAACTAAAATAAAAGAAAATTATATAAATTATAAATTGATATGACAAAACTAATGTCAAATGTTTGCTTAATGCCATATAATACTGATATCAATAACAAAATGCTTTAATCCTGAGAAGTATTAAACATAAAATATATGATGACAAGAATACTTACACGGATATATACAGCAACTACGGAATATCAAAATACATTAAGATTTAAAAAGAAAAAGGCTGCAAAATATTTGGAAAATTTATTTAAACTGACGATAAAAAAAAGCTAATTAGTTAAGGCTATTTTAAAATAATTAGTTAATAATATTTTAAAATATTTGTCCAATCTCCTTAATGATAATGTTCTTTTAATGAAAATTCATAAGAAAGCATAATGGACATCTTATTTATTGTGACACAAAATACTCCAAGAATTAGGAAATGTTAGTTCAGCAAATAGATTTTTATAAAATTTTTAAAAAGTTTAATAAAGAATTAAAAATACAGAGATAACCTTGAAAAAAAAGAATAATACCATAACATTACAGTTGGCATTTAAGTTTAAAATCTTGCAAATTTCTTACCGCACAAAAACTTCGATAATTTATATTCATAGTTATACACATTTAAAGTTAATATTAAAACAGCTATGAACAAACTTTGTTAGAAACATAGTACAAAACACACATAGACACACTCTTATGCTATGTTACAGTTTTACTGTAACATAGCTTCTGGCATGTAACAACTTCAGAGATGAAAAGGCTATATTTCCTTTGATAAAAATAGTAGAAATCATGAAAACAGCATCTACAGTGGCTCCCAAAAGTATTCGTACACTTAAGATTTTCAATGAAATTGTAGTCTATCCATTAATTAAAATGAATATTTCAGAATGGTACTAAATTTTTACAGTTGCTTTTACAGAATAGGTATTTAATAATAAGATCTATAATCTATTCTTAACAAAACTACATGAAATATTTTAAAAACATATTAAAACTTTATTTTTAAGTAACCAATAATAAAAAAGTAACAAAAATTTTATCTCACAAAAGTCATTGTACACTTGTAAAAAATCTCTACATATTAGTAAATATTCTAATTTTTCGTTAAATTAATATTTAGTAGGATATCCTTTAGCATCCACAACAGCTTTTAAATTTCCTTAATTTTCTTTTAAAATTTCCTTTTTTAAATTTCCTTAAAATAATTGTTTTTAGTTCGCTTTTCGCGTGAATGTCGTGTTTTCGAAATCGAACCTCCAGTTCTCTCCAAATACGATCTATTGAGTTTAAATCTGGCGATTGAAGTGGTGTTTTCAAAACTTGTAGACAATTATAGAGACTCCAGAGGCGAACGTTGAGAGCCGTGCACTTAGGATCCTTATCTTGATAAAAAAACAAAGTTGTTTACAATACCCAAATTTTGGGCTGATAATTTTAAATTGTCTCTTAAAATATTTATATAAAATGCATGATTCATTATGCCATCAATAAATACCAAATTACCTAGTCCTGATGCTGACATGCACCTCAAAACAAGGACAATTCCACAGCTATGCTTAACTGTTCCTACTAAGTTCTTGGGATTAAGTTCCTCATTTTTTCTTCTCCATAACTATCGGAACCAAAAATGTTAAACTTGCTTTCATCGTCAAATAAGACATTATTCCAATACATTTGGGGCTTATTTATCATTGATAGTTCGAAAGAAAGCCTAAGCTTTCTGTTTTTCTCACTCACAAAAAATTTTCTACGGGCAGAACGCCCATGTAATCCAGCTGCTCTGAGAACTCGTTGAACAGTTTCATGTGAAATTGAAGTAGAAAATGTTTCATTAAATTCTGCAGAAACTTTTACAGCACTCAAACGTGGATTTTTCACAAATTTTCTAATTATAAATCTCTGATCACATTTTGTTAACTTTGCTGGATGACCTTATCTTACCTTGTTTTTGATCCGATTTTCTTCTTTAAAGCATTTTATCATATATGGCACAGTAGAATGGGATAAATTAATTAATTTAGCAATATTCCGAACTGATTTACCACTACTATGATGAAAAATAATCAATTTTCGAATGTTGTTTGTTGTTTCTTTACGAATGCGAGCCATTTTTAAATAATAAATAGAATATTACGAGGTAGGCAAGCAAAAATTAAAGCCAAACGATATTTAAAATGCCACCACAATTCAAAAATAAAAATAAAGTGCCAGACGATAATTTTAATTATGAATTTATCCAAAAATATTTCAGTGTATGACGACTTTTGTGAGATAAAGTTTTTGTTACTTTTTGATTACTGGTTTCTTAAAAATAAAGTTTAACTATGTTTTCAAAATATTTCATGTAGTTTTGTTAAGAATAAATTATAGATCTTATTATTACATGCCCATTCTGAAATATTCATTTTAATCAATGGATAGACCCCTATTTCATTGAAAATCGTAAGTGTATGAACACTTTTAGGAGCCACTCTATAACAATAACTTACAGTATTATAGATAGTATATTGAGCTTCCCTCATAATGTATTGAAGGATTGCAGATGTCCTAATTAAGATGAACTTAACAAAATTCATAGATCATTAACTTTTCCTTCTAAAAACAATCTCCACTAATAGGTAATCATATTAATTTAGTGCTTCTCTATAATTTGCTATATCTGTCAACTATATATACATATTATGATACTTATTTTCATAAAATATATCAAGGCTAAACAGATCACTTCAAACATGAACACAATCAATTTTATTTTAAATGCAAATGGGGCTCTATCTCACAAAATTCGACAAAATTTAGAATGAATGATCATTATGTTACTTTTCCAACAGAATATACAAATTAATAATCTTCAATTATACCAGCTGTCCAATACAGACTTTTTATACAAAATGATTACCAATAATAACTAATGGCAAAAATAGTATAATCAGATTTCTCCTCTAACTTTACTATGCTTCTACTAGATTTAGATGAAAATATGTTTCAACAAAAGCTAGGGAATTAGAGGTTCATCCGTTCAAACAATAAAATAAGTATGTGCATAAACCTGTAAGAGCGGATAATAACGCATCCCTATTCCAATCAGGGTTTAATAGCGATTTATGTGTAATTACTTAAAGAAGTTCTAAGTTTCAGACATGAGGAACACAGTTACCTGTTTCTGCCATAACACACAGAAAACGACAAAACACAATGTTGCGATGTATGCAGAGATGGCGTTTTAACAAATTTGAATTCCAAACAGAATCAGAGGTAAATAAACAGACTAAACTCGAGTTGAGTTGCGATGAAACAGTTCAGTGAGTGTCATCGGCATGCATGAAACAGCATGAATGCAAACAAATAACTATCAATCATCAAACAAAATTTTAAAAGCAAAGCATTTCACACTGAATAGAAATAGAAATTAATTTTTTTTCAAAAAAATCTCTGATTTTATAACTAATTTTTCTTTTGTACATATCTTAAAACTTGTATTTTTTTTCATTTTAAAATTCTATACAAATTTTATTTTGAATCACAGTATAAAAGCAGAACAAGTTCAATGCTCTGAGAGTTTAGTGTGCTCTGAAAGAGATGATTGGCTACGAAATTGTTACGTAATAAACCTTAACTTTTCTTAACTTTTATTTATCGGCATTTTATTTTCATCTATAATCTGGCATTTTCCGGACTTACCGTGATGAAACAATTCTGAAGTCGTCATGGCGACTTCTGAACCTGATGTTGAGTGTCCTTTCCGAGAGACTTCTATATTAGTTTTGACTTCGTCACAAAGTGTTGTAAATAAGTTTGATGTACTTCAAGTAATACGATCTGTCATTCGAAGGTATGAATGAGTGATACCTGCTCCTTCGTTGTTGTAGAATACGTAAAACCTATGTCCGTGGACATCGTTGACCATTTAACTATGGATGTTAAAACGTCGTAACTGAATATAAATGAATCAACAATGCAAGCATTTGTGCTATTCTTGCTTCTATTAATTTACTTACTTTCTGTAATATTAATTAGCTTTATCCTTGTTCTATAAATTAGAATTTGATTATGTTTGATATATGTAATATGCTAGATATCGCCGCCTATTGTTGTTATCTAATGTAGGATGCTATTAAAAATGATCAGTTTTAAACATTTATCAGACGCAATTATGTATCAAAACTAAAGGGTGTTAAATATTATAGTAAACAGAACGCTAGACTAGACTTTCCATATCGGGGTAGTATGAATTGGGCAAAAATTTACAAATATTCCGGCACAGGATATGGGACTTCTCCCCAAGTTTTTACCGTTGAAGTACGCTATCAATAGTATGCAAGTGGATTTCTATCAAAGAAATTGTTATCATTAAACTTGTTTCGTTTTCTCAGAAAAACGGGAAAACGAAACTCATTACTGAAATTTTTACATACAGGCGCTGGCAATGTAAAGATGCATTTAAATAAAACGGCATATGAAATATTTTGCGTAACTTAAAAGAAATTACTTTTTCGCTGTCAGTTTATAATGTTCTGGATGTTATACTATAATATAAAACAAATTTCTTTAATTCTGCGGAATTGGAAGAGAATAATTTTTTAATGGAACAATTATGCGTATAATTTCTTGAAACTTTTCAGAAAAAATCCATTCTAAGAGTTTGAATTGAAAAAAAAATTAGAAAATTGTAGGCTTCTTCATTAGATTGTGCATTTCAAATATCTCAAACTTATCTTGTTATTTTTTTTTTTATATGAAAATTGTAAATAGCATCAATTTAAATTTTTTTTTTCAGTATTCAGATTGATAATGTTTAGTTCTAATAAATTCTATATTAGAGCATACAAATATTTTTGCCTGCATATTTCTTATTTTAAAATTTATCCACTATTTAAATATTTTCCTTATTACTAAACCTAAATGTATATGTTGTTTAACTACATATCAGTGTATTTTTTCCTGTATTTGCTCTCAGTTCCTATTGGTTAATCTCCTGTAGGAGATCTTTAACATTTTAATAAAATTTTTTTTTTCACTGAACATGTCTTTTAAGTAACTAGCTTATATTCTTTCTCTGAGGATATGTTCCCTTATGTCTGGGGTGGGCAGACTTTTCCAGGGTGTGGGCTACTTCTAATTTTTTCGAGGTGTTGCGGTCCACCCAATGGGGTAGGTGTGGTGAGCTAAAAAAAGGTCTACAATATTTATTACAACTGAATAATAAATACGGAATATGTACTCACTACAATAAATTAATCGCCTACCTACATAACTACAATTAAAAAAAACTCTGTCTATGGCGTCTGTGTTCTATAAATATGTTTCTTTTAGTATGCGCGTCTTAGGTCTTAGTAAAGGCGGTCACCCCAAAATGTCTTGGTGGTCCACTGGTCGATCGCGAACGACTTAATGCCCACCCCTGCCTTGTAAATGTTTTTGATGTAAAAGTGTATTGCTTATTCTGAGTTGTGCAAATAAGCAATTTAATACTGAAATTCCCGATTGTCATTTAGTTTCTGGGAAGCATGTTAATAAATTTAGACTTAAACTATATTTATATTATTATAATTTTACCGTAATACTCAAAATTTGAGTAATCGTAATTTTCAATGATTATTTAAAGGATATAATCATTCTTGAATACATTTCTCGAAACAGCTTCCTTATACCACCATTTACTCACCAAGAGAATTTTTTTGCTCCATGCTTAGTACCAGTTCTGTTTACCCCAGCCCTTCATCCTCCAAATGATTTAGACTAGTAATGGTTTAATTCCACTCTTTCATGTTTCCCATCTAATTAACATGCAAGACAGTTTACCTTTTAAAATGAAATAAGGGTATTAAGAACTTTTTAAATATAATTTACCTGTAAATTATCTGGTAGGGATTCTTTTATTAATTATTCAAATGCAGTTCATTATTAAAATAAGTTCTTCTAAACCAAAGAAAATCGCAACATGTGTAATTAGTCTGCTAACACATGCAATCGGTTAATCCTAGTGTACCTGAATGGTCAGAAATACAGGAGAGAAAATCTGTGTATTGACTTTAGTGATATACCGAACCAGCATCGAAAGTGTATGTCTGGTAAATACAGCAGATGAATCAGAACTTCCCAGCCAAGCTTTAAGAATTTTTGCTTGGCTACCAAAGAAACGTGTAGTCTTCCATTATCTTGAGGAAGAATTGTTTTCTTTTGACTCTTCTAGTGCTGCTTTCAGTGAGTCTAATTAGGAGCAGTACTTGTTAGAATTAATCATTTAGTTTTCCAGAAGGATTCCCTTCAATATCACTCTATATACAATTTTACCTTATTTTGGTGAAAACCAGGCTTTGGTGGTGTTCCTTGTGGTCCATTTCGCTTGCTCTTGACCTTCTATTCCACATTATTGTACAGCATCTACTTTTTATCGTCTGTCGTAATTTGTTCTAAAAATGGAAGATTTTCATTACATTTAACTAGAGAATTGCTTCTGAAAATACGGTACAGAATTTTATTTTTTGCTTAACTGATGTGAAACCCAAACATCAAAATGCTTCACCTAACCAAGCTGATGCAAATGATTTGAAACAATTGATTTGAGTGTTTTGAGTATGTTGTCTATCTCCCACATGGTATAATGTTGATTTTTCTAAATTAATTACTAGATTTTATAGCTTTACACTTTAACTGGTCTGCCTAATGTTGGAGCATTGTCCAACGAGAAATCTGTAACACAAAACTTTGTAGACAACTTTTGACATGTTTTATCAGTTGCATCAACTTTACTGCACAAATCCTCCCTTTTTTTTCTTTTTTTGTTTGTTTGTGTGTGTGTGTGTGTGTTTGTTTTTAGTTATGTTTTTACCTCTCTTGAAATAATAAAGCCTAATTTACCAAAAATTTTGCTTTTTTTTCCATCTTCAGTAGGAATATAGCTACATAAATTTACTGATTTTGTTTTTAAAAAAAAAATCCACTCTGATACATCAACTGTCAAAACAGAATCTAATAAAATTGTTTTGAATGGCATTTTAAGAGAACAAAGCGCAAATAGTCATCTCACAGGGTAAATAAAAAACGAACAAACTTATTGGCCTACCCAATATTTCTGATGTATCCACATCTATATTAGATTGATAAATACATTAAAAAAAGTTACTTGGGGTAATAGGTGTTATATTGCAGGTCTTTATACTATTCAGCCCCAGCACACATTTTCTTTTGTGTTCCTCAATATTATTATCCATAAATTGTTGTCTGACATTCAAAATGCATTAGTATTTTTGGTGTATATGTATTGTATAACCATTAACGCTAGCTGTCTTTCATTTAGTATTTATTCCTGGTATCTTATAATCATACTTAATATTCATCTTCCGCTATAGTTTTGCTGTTGAGCACTATTATGGAAGTAATGCATGAGTATCCTAATGATTTAAAATCAGTATTTTTATCAGTATGAAAATGTTCAGATTGAAGGTAAATAACAGCTCTGCAAATTCATTTTAACATTATTTTTTGCCAACTTATATATTATTTGTAAAAATATTCATAACTGCTGCTGTTTCATTAGGTTTAAGATTCATATTTTTTTAAAAATAAATTTGAAGGATTAAAAGAAAAAGATTATTAAAAATGCCATCTATTGTTTGTTAACAAGATAAAATTTAAATAGTCATAAATTAAAACTAGTGAAAAGGAGCTCATTCTAGCCATTATCATTAGCAGTAATAACAACAAAATTGCTTTTAAATCTCTAGAAATAAAGTTTGAACACCAGCAAAATAGTAAGTTTAGTGTCAAGTTTAATTCATTTGTATGTTTTATTTATTTTAAAAATTTGACTAAATAGAACCTGTAGTAATTTTAAATTTTCTACTTATATATTCTCTCATAAACTCAATAGGTCTTTAAAAACTGAAATGTTTTCTTTAAAATCAGGGTATTTAGTGGGTAAATCAACAAATCTTGGTCTTCAGTTAATACATCTAAGTACTCATTGAAGCTCAACTAATTAAAATGAATTTTTCTCATAAGATATTTACATCCTTACAAATTTTTATATCTAATGCTTAGTGTGCATATCACTGTAATGAGTATCTTGTTTATAATAAAGGACAAACTAAAGCCCATTATCAAAGATAAAGTCATTACTTTAATTATCACATACTCAATGACAAAATGCTTATGTTAAGTGATTATTACAAATGTATGATGTTTCTTAAGTAATAGTCTTCTGCCTAATGTAGCTTACCTCTTTTATAAGTGATTTCATCTTAATTATAAGTAAATTTTTTGTTCATTTATAATCTGATTTGTTTTTTTTTTTTCTATTTATAGACAACAGTTGCTTCTCTGTCATGAAAATGAATATGAAAATTTCTTTGCATCATTTGCTGCTCTTTCAGCTCATTATATTATTACAAACTCTATTCATAGTAAGATGCATATAATTTTTTTGTTTGTTTACTTTCTAGTTTTTATGTGTCAATTGTTAATGTTCTTGAAAATGTTGTTCATGTGTTTTATCGGTATGTTTTAAATTTTTTAACTGATTGTAAAAATTATTTCCTGATAGACGCTTTCTCATTTCTAAAAGAAAAGTTTCTTGAAAGTGTAATTTTATATCATGGTAGTTGTATTCAGTGAAGCTGTCTTCTTAAATGTGTGTCATTTTTATTTATATTTATGTAAGTTTTGTCATGTTTAAAGTCAACAGTTAGTATTTTATCTGCCAATAGTATTGAAACATCTTTTTTTTTTTTTTTTAATTTGAGCATATATATGGAATTTAGCATAAAGCTTAGCAATAGTTTCTGAAATAAATATTTAGCATCAGAAGAAATGAAACACCTTATACCTCTTTTTATTACTTATGTTCAAGAGATTTTTTTAAAAAAAATTTATTTAAGTAATCTTGAGAAATTTCATTTAAAATGTAAGTCTGGGGAAGACGGAATGGCACTTGTAACATTTAAACTAGGATATTTATTGAGATGGGGCTTACATAGGTGCCAGAAGACTTTAAATAACATAATGTTGGTATTTAATGTCTGTTTCATGTTAAAATAGCTCACGATGTATTCCTTTATAGTCATTCTGATCTTTATTCAGAGCATTTCTTCTGCTTTCTGACAAAGAAAAAGAGAGCCTTTCTCATATTTAATAGTTTTGTATAAAACGTAAAAATTATTGTGTGTAAGCTACTTTTTCTTTATACATGTTTGTAGCTAAGCTTGATATTTCACTTTAATTATGCATTTTATTTTTCTGGGATAATACAAGTACCATCTTTTATGTATTTGAGCAAATTCTTATGTAGTTATGTATTAAAAATGCTTGGTGAAAATGTGCTTTAGCCCACTGCTTGGTGTTTTTTTTTTTTTTTTTATCGCGAATTTGGTGTGTTTCTGCAGAACATCTCTGGAATTACCTCCTAGTCCAATTCAACCTCCCTGAGACACTTTACAAAAGTAATCAACCTGGCGACCACGGAAGAACAAATAAGTTGGAAAACAAACCTACTGTTGGCTGTATAAAACTCATAGGTGCACATGGGATCTTCATTTTGCTCAGATCCCTTTGCTCTGCTCCGCTGTCCACCAGTCCAAAAACATCACTGAAATCCCCAGCCACCAGCTTTACTACAAATATACTGGATGTAGCAGTCACTAAAACAAACCTTCTGTTGGCTGTATGAAATCATATGTGTAAATGGCAATTCTCCATTCTCTATTACACCTGTTTCCTAACAAATCCATTTTAAACAACAACCTTAATTCAATCATGACACTCATTTTGCCATAGACTACAGTCTAGAAGACACAAAACAACATTTAGCTTCAAGCGGCACATTTAAAATCAACCACCATATTATCTAAAACTCAAACACAACCAACATCTTAGATGACTAACAACAACTAAGTTAACCATTTAAATTAACAGTTAATTTCAAATAAACCACTAGCTTCACATCAGTTAGCCAGTAAATTTGCTAAATTACAAAATATCAGTAATGCATGTGCGAGGATCCAGTGTCCCTCCATGGCTGCAAAATATCGAGATTGCTATATTTGGCACATATATCGCCCATCCAAAAAAAGGTCTCCAAGCAGTAGGCTAAAGCACACTTGAGTCAAATGCTCTTTATAGATACTATTGAATTTTCTCTATTAAGGTAGTTTAAAAATTTAGATATTCAATTGTTCACAATTTTTCTGTGCCTAGTTCCTAAAAGTCAAGTCAGCAGTGCAGCTCAAGCATGTAAAATACTTTTGCAATATTTCCTACAGAAGATTCAGCATATTAGTGAAGAATGCTGTCTAACTCAAGTAAGTTATATGGTTTTATTTTTTATTAATCAGTAGTTAGAATGTAATAGATGTAAAAATCTTTTTATTTATATATATATATATTTATTTATTGTAAAATTTGTTTTTAATATTCGATATATTTTTGTTTCTACAAAAAGTAACGTATATATAATTTTTCTTTATAGAAACAAATATTTTTTATAATATATGGACTATGTACTAATTCAAAAACTCAAGTTCTATCAAGATCAGAAGTTCCTGTTCTCACTCTTGTTTTAAAGACTGCAAAAGATCCTCCCGCTTTTACTATTAGAAGCAATGATTTTCAAGGTAGTGTAACATAATTTTTTGTTTTGTAACTTTCCCCCTATCCAGGCAGATTATTTTCTATTTTTTTATTTAAAAATTTGGGCTAATTTTATTTGTCATTTAAAATCATCGTAAGAATAACTGAATTATTAAAGAAACAAATTTTTAAAATTTTGTTGATAGTTTGCATAAGTGTATCATCTTAAAAAGGGCTTATATTTGATAGATGTTGCTTACTGTTTTGCAGATGTCCATTTTACATCAACTGGAAATGCAGTTTTTCTTAAGTTATGCCGGTTGCGAAATGTTTTATCAATGATTAAATGTAATGCAATAAATACCCATCGTATGTACATAGCCAGGGGAAAGAATAAAAAAAAATAAGGTTGGGGGTTGGGTGAGGTGGATGTCCATTATTTACAATGTAAGAACATGTAATGAACCCAGATTTTACTGGATGTTGCTTCCTCCATGCCCTTGCATGACCCTCAGCAACGAATCTCTTCAATTTTCTATTTTTTTCATTGTATATATGAATACTTATTTTTTTCACAAATACATTATTATAATGTTTATTATATGAGTAAATTTTTCCTATTTCTATTTATAAAATTTAAAAATTTAGTAAAAGATAAATCACAGCTTACAAGTGATTTTAAAAAAAAGTTTCAATATAAAGATACTGTTCATTTTTTAAAAAAAAAGTTCAGTATAAAATTTATACTAGCCTGTGGCCCTATGACCAGGAATCTGTAAAAATCAATAAAAAACTATTAGAGTTGCCAGTAATTTTTTTAATGCTCAATAGTGGGAAAATATGGCCAGTAAAATATCATTAAAAATTTTTGGTTTGTTTTCTTGTGTTTAAAATGCAAGTATTTGGTGTGTTTATTTGAATAATTTTCAGTTTTTAAGATTATCATGGGTGCTAATATATATTTTATGTTCAGCAAGTTTTCAAAATTCTCCTGAGGATGAAATGATTTAATTCTCCATGTGCTCCTATTGAATGGAACTCCTATATTCAGATATTTTTTACCAAGTAACATTCATGCACTTGTTCCAAAAATAAAGTTACTTGGTGTTTTACAGAACTTTATTGTAGATTATTTTCAATATAATATATGCTTATATACTTACATGCATAATTTGAAGTTGTAATTGTCATAATCACCTTTTCGTTTTATAATTATTGGTTAGATTGTTTTCGCTAATAAGTATACATTTTTTTTCTGAAATAGTTCCGTGTTTATAACATACAGAAAATATAATTATTTAAAATACAGTAATTCTCTTACAGCTTTTATATAATCTATGAGGTATTCTTTTTTTTTTACTTCTTCCATAAAGCAGCCCCCCCACACACACACATACACATCCTCTGAAAAAGGCTAAAAAAAAAATTGCTGAAATTAATTTTTGTTTATGAAAGTTAAATATGCATATATACCTCTATGCTATTAATTACTATCACCTGGATAAAGTGTGAAATGATCTTGGTGTTTGAAAACAAAACTAAATAGCTAATTGACTGTTCTTTTTTTTTTTATTCAATGACTATTCTTTATTTTATTGTTTTCAATAGGAATATAAAGAATTTGGCACAGCGAAAAGTTTATGTTCTGTTATTATAAATTACCCTTTTGTATATGTTTATGCAAAGTAAATTCAAGTGAATGTGTTATGCTAATTGTTAAAATTATGAAGATCATTATGATAAATTCGATGATGACAGTTTATAAATAGAAGTGTCTTTTCCTCATCTTGCTCTTTGACCGTACTCAAGTAATTAAAATAATTGCATGTTAAATTCTTGAAAGAAATTATTTTGAAGGATTGCACCTCATTAGTCTCTACAGTACTGATAAATAACCTTAGACATCAGTCTCCTTTTTTCTCAATTTGCTTATCAATATTTGTTATCTTTTCTAAACTCTTTAAAAATTTCAAAGTCACTGAAGCTTCTCTTCTGGTATTTGAGTTAAAATGCACCTTCTGTTTAAATTAAAAAAAAAAAAAGTTTTATTTTCGTATTTGAAGAGTATTAATAAAATCTTCAGTATTCTTCACCGAAATTTATGATTTTTCTCAGATGGAAGTGATGATGTGAAAGAACCAAAACGTCCCCGCTTAGCACCAGGTGCTAGCATATTAGAACAGTTAATGACACCGATGTTAGATACTCAAGAAAATGAAAAACAAGAAGGTCCATTAGAAGTAGTGGATAAAGATGGGGACACTACAATAATCCATATTCCAGATCCTCGACAAGAATCCAAGGTTAGAAAAATTTTACGCTTGAAAAACATAATGTTACGTCTTTAAATGCTTTAAAGGTATAATTTTTTAAATATTGCCTAATACAGATATAAATGTGTATTAGAAATTAATATAGAAATATTTTGAACTAATTACTCTGATCATTTTTTGAAAATGTTTTAGTTACAGTTAAGTTTGATTGTTGAATGATGCACATTGCTTTTTCATTCTGTAGCTAGAAGTAGTAAAATGTTTACCATATTACCTAAATGTATTTTTAACTTGTGCTTCTCTCTGTATTTTTAGACTTTGTTACTGGCAAAAAATAAACTTGCCTTACAACTTTTAAGTGGTGTGGATGTACTTTTAGACATGTGTTTGTCACTTTCTACAATAAACCAATACACAGCAAAACTTCAAGAATCTTTAGCTGGCAAGGGTTTACTTCTACCATCCTGTGTAACAAGCGCAATTCGTATTAATAATTCGTAAGTATTTTCATTCTACCTCTACCATTAGTAATCATTGAAATCAAATTCTCTGTCATGTTTGTGGTTTTTTTAATACAGTTGGACTTGAAATGCTAAATATTTGGTTTAAATTATTTTAATCAAGGATTAAAAATAAACTTATTTTCCTTTAATTCCATAAAATAGCAAGAACTATTTAAATGATTTTACTACTAATTTCAAAGTATAAACATGTCTTTTTATTTGTCATCATTAAAAAATGTGTGTGCATATAGTGGGTCTTTTTATGATCATTGCAGTTTAAATTATTAAAAGCCTTTAAGAATGTGTTTATAAATCTTAAGGGAACTTAATCCGTTTCGAGAACTGCCTCATTTATCAGAATTTTCATTTTGGGCCTTGCTACATCCAGCTGTGTATTTCACTTATTTTTATATCCTAGTTTTCAGTAGTAGACCAGTTTATCGGTGTTATTGATATATCATTCTGACATTTTCATCACTGAACATTATCCTGAAGTGAAATGTTTGTAAGATGATTCAAGGATAAAATGTTTTAATAGGTTGGATAGTTCTCTTTGAATGTTAGATTGGAATAAGTTATTATTGATTTATATCACTATTTATAATTTGGTAATTATATCTGTAAGAGTGGAGTGAATAAATATTTAAATCAAGAATTTTTCTCTTTAAAAACTGTTGAATACTTGTTATTGAACATGCATTGTACTCTAAGGTAAAATAAATGTAATGTCTTCGTTTTTCAGATATAAAAATTTATCTAGTGACATTCATATAATAAGCAAAGCTCTAAGCCTACCTGTTCTAGAGCCTCTCACTGAAGATAGAATATCCAAATTAATGAAAATCACTCTAAGCTGTATTTATGCTTCTATATCAGTTGCCACTGCTACAAGCATCTTAGGTTTATCGTCTAATCCCCAGCTAAAAGGGTCTAATGTCAAGGATGATGAGAGTGAAAACTGTGCAGTGTCTATTGTTGAAACTAGTGTAAGTTACCAATTATTTTAATAAGTAAAAGTATGTGCTTATATATATATATATATATATATATATATATATATATATATATATATATATATATATATATATATATATATTGAAAAATATTGTTAATTTGAACATATGAACTGTTTGGTTACAGCATTAACAGCATGGCTTTCCTAATGCCCACATATTTTTGTGTAAAAAGTGTTTAAAGATTTAATAATCTACACCAGAGGTTCCCAACCTTATTTGGCCTACCGCTCCCTTTTCAAAAGGAAAATTACTCAGCACCCTTGCAAATTTTCCTTCTTAAACTAAGAAATACAGATGCAGTGACAAATTTACATACTTTTATGTATATATACAGAGGCTGTTCGCACATTTTTTAGACGATTTTGGTAAGCGGTAATAAAAAAATCGTTTGCTGCAAAAGAAATAATTGCAATTGTACTATGTTTTTAAAAGTCAAAATTATCGTCTATGGCTTGAAAGTTTTGTTTTCATTCAAAATGGCGTTTTTAACAAAGCAGTGGTTCGAAGGCTACATTTATGCTCTTTCCGAAGAGAAATATGCATACTACGTTATCCAAAAACAATGTGAGAGTCATGGTTTTGTGATATCTAAAGTGTCGATAGGTAATATCGTCAACAAGAAAGGAAAAAAAGTCAAATTGGAGCCTCAAGTGGGACAAAAATTCCAAACAAGTATCCAAGGAAAAAACAGACATCTTCGACTATTGCAAAGGTACGTTGTTTAATGTTAAAAGAAAATCCCCCTAGTCAAAGGACAGTTGCAAAATCATTAAAATGCTTGGTGTCCACTGTAAACAAAATGATAAACGTTGATTTAAATCTTAAGAAAGCGAAAAAACGCAATGTGCATCGTCTTCTTCCAAATCATATCGCTGAACGCAGGACACGCTGCAGAATTCTATATGAGAAACACTTATTCAAAGAAAAATGGAAAACAATTGTCACAATAGATGAATCATGGATGTATTTAAATGATTGCAACAAAAAAAGAGCCATTTATTATCATAAAAGGTGAGAAAAAATTTAAGTACATGGTTCAAAGAATCGAAAGAAAGTTTTTCTAAGTTGATTCATGATTGTTGCTGGTTTTTTCTTATAATGGCAAGTTAAAAATAAAGAGAGTGGAAAAAAATGTCAAGATTAACTCCAACTACTATCAGGAACATATTTTATCGCCAATTTTTCTGAATGAAATACAATCGCTTTACCCACAGTGCCATCAATCTGTGAGACTCCATCAGGACAAAGCTAGCAGTCACACATCAAAATCCACTGTAAATTTCCTAAAAGAAATGGAACAAAAAACTGGTATCAAGGCCATACCCTTCACTGATATCCCTACTAAATCTCCCGATGTATCACCTATGGATTTTTGTGCTTTTGGACTTTTAAAATCTGCATTATCCAAATGTCATCCCAAAACCCTTACAGGACTCTGGAAAGCTGTTCAGGAGGAATGGAATAGAATACCTCTTCTGACACTTCAAAAGGCATTATTATCCTGGAAATTGCGGTGTCGAAAGATAGTTCAGAATAAGGGATGTCAAATAGAACATTTAAAACACAAGAATTTTATGTAATTAATTTTTTTTAATACAATATACATCGTCTAAAAAATGTGTGAACAGCCTCTGTATTTCTACCTATGACTACATGGTAAAGAAAACTGTTGTAAATAAGACACCTTGAAGCTTGAAATTATAAAGTTATTTATTAAAACCATCCATAGAAACATTTGCATTACACACACAAAATAAAGATGATAAAGGATAATATTAAAATAAAAATTACAAAAACCTTTAAAACTATTCCTAATGAGAAGGATAACTTGGTGTGCTGCTATCTGTTAACTAACATTCGTCACAATTTTTGTCAGCAGCATTTCTAAACCATAGCTATTTGTAGTCTGTTTCTGTTTTTCGTAAGCAGATTTGTGACAAATTTGAACCCATGTTCTACTCAATAGGATGAAGGAAATGCAATTTAAAAACTTTTGCACTATAGCCTATAATCCAGGATAAAGTATAGGTTGCTGGTTTTACAGCCAGAACTGTTGGTAGCTGAGTTTGAGCACCCCTCTATTATATTGTAGACCAGCGGTGTCCCCGTGGATCTTCTCAGCTTCCACCAGGGGTACTACTGCCCTCGTTGGGAACCACTGATCTATACTGTATATGTCCATACATTGTATCTTCTGAGTAATATATAATGTAATAGGACTTTATGTGCTTACTATTTTTTTCAATTTCAGTTGGAGATATATAATACGATTGTTGTTGTTATTAGTAATTCAACTCGAGCTGGTGGATATGTAAGTTATTTTTTTTCTTATTTTGTTGTAGGGAGACATAGTTATTGAATGGTTTGACCTTTAAATTGTCTGAATGTGAATTTTTCTGTCTTGGTGATTATCTTTAACCTGTTTGAGACTGCAGAACGTAATTTACAAAATTGTTCTGTAAATAAATTTTTACTGTATTAAAAAATTCAAATTTATAAAATATGTTTAACTTTTACTGTTGTATTACAGAAATTCCTGTTTCAGCGTAGAAATGAGAATATGCTTATTGAAAAATTCAAATAAAGGGAATGACTCGGAATTTCTAAGATAACATATCCAGTCATTTCATTTCATTATTAAATTTTAACTTTGCAATATGTCTTGTATTATTAAAATCTTTTTTTTATGAAAATTTCTTTGGTTGCTAGTAATTTTTAGCATCTTTAATCTATTCCTAGTGTTGAAACTTACTGTAAGTAGATGAACTCTCAATTTAGGCTAAAATATATCCTGTTCATTACTTTACCTACATCAGGGCATCATTTTTATAAAAATATTGCAATACTATTATCTTAGAATTGTATTTTAAAGGAAGTAGGTATATTCAAATCTCAGATGTTCGTTGCATGCAAGAGTTAGACATGTTGAAGGATGGAATTTTATCATAAGAAAAAAAGGAACTTGCCTTGCTTAAGTGTGTATTGATTGGGGAAGTTAATTTACATACTGATAGATTGTTGTATCTAAAGAGTTTAAATTTTGGACCTTTTCACTACTGCTAATTTTTTTCCTTCTTTGGTTACCATTTACTTCTTTTTTTCTTTTTTTTTTAAATTGAAGTCTTTCCTTTCTCATTTTATCAGATACTGCAAAATCTTCATATGATTGCATCATGGATACTGTTAGGTGGCCTTCAATATATTTTGAACCTGAATCCATCTCAGCTGTGTGACCGAAGTAAAGAAGCATCGTCTAGAGGAAAAGTCACACCAGATCAAACACCATCTAAGGCTAAAGATTCTTCAGCAGCTACCAAACCAATTATTTTAAAGATGTAAGTAAACTGCATGCAGGTTGTTTAATTTTATTATTATTATTTTATGTAAGAATAATACACAAAACACTTGCAAAATCTGAATTCGTGATGATCAATTTTATCGCCTTGTGTCAACCTTTTGTTTTTCTGATTTATGGCAGGGTCATACGAGAGTGTGCAGACAAACATCAGTGCCACATTTTGTTAAAGCTCTTCTGAAATTGAGTTACTTGACTCCTTATTGATCTTATGTATGGTTGGCATCGCTGATTTTGACCGGCTTGGGGTAAAGAGGAAAAAGAGAAAATTTCTGTAATTAAGTTTTAAAACTAGATTTTATACCATTAATATGAAATAAAAATATTAAAGTTATATTGCATTCTTTTTTCTCAAGCCAGAAATTTGAGCATGGTACCCCCAAATATTTAATATTAAAACCCATAAATTTATAAAAATTATTGAAATCTCTGATAGTTGAAATTTTAGATTATGATAGTAGAAATTTTAGATATAGATGATATTATAGTGTACATATGATTTTAAAAAAAGTCACCTGAAAATTTGTCGGTATTGAAAAAATAAATTATTGGGCAATGGGAGAAAGAGCAAGTTTAAATAGTTATATTATTGAGTTTGCAATTAAGTTAATGTCCTAAAAAATCACTGGCTGCAAATGTGTTTCGTTATTTTTATTAAATTTTGAATACTAAATTTAGGTCTCTTTTTTTTTTTTTCAGCCAACAAGGATATGGTGTCCTTTCTGTTGCCCTTGCTTCACATGCCATATCTCTTATGTCTGATCTTCTGGATGATTTAAGAGTTGAAGTAGGCCAATCTTTAATTGAAAGCATTGGATCTTTGTCAACATCTCAAGGACCTTTTAGTGTTCCTGATATTACTGAAAGATATACTGCATGGCAAAGAGTTCAGAAACTAACTGCTAGTGTGAATTTGACTAATTTGTTATTTAGCCTTGCATCTGTCAGTTACCGCAAGGTAATTTACTTTTGGATTTATTTTTTATAAGATAAATCATAACTGTTGTTCATTTTGATAAATATTCTTACTATATCAAAAGTAACTAAGCAACTGCAGTATAATGCTTTTATTTTTAATAATATGCTCATTTTGTATATGTTGATTTGACATATAAATACTGAAAACATCTGTTTATAAATTGTTTATTTTAAATTTTAAAAGTTTTTATTATAATAACTGTTTTATATCCTAAAGATGTCTTTGTTTAAATGCAGGTGTAAAATGGTCTCAAAAACAAGGTTCTTAGCATCCTAATGACTTTTTTCAGTTTTATTACTGAGAAGGTTCTATAAAATGTATTCATGATTTACTAATTCTTTGTTTTGTTGACATACAGAATTGTTGTTTTCTCATGTACTTGGTGTCATATGAAATGTTTTATCATTTAAACATTGCTTTTCTAGAAAGTTTAAAAGATAGTATATATAGAGAGATATTTATATATTTTTATGTATGTATACTCACTAATATGTATAAAAATATACTAATTTTTCCTCCAGATGTGCCAAAAAAGTGTAATTTTTTTTAAAAAGCAAGTCTCTTCCGCTGGAGAAAATTATTTTCAAAATACAGGGTGTTTTAAAAGGAATCACCTGATTTTGAAATGAGTATATTATGAAAAATATTGAACATGTAATATAAAATTAATTTTAAGTTTCTATGGCTAATCATAAAGTTTTTTTTACAAACCAAATTAATGGTGCTCAATATGCCCACCTTTGGATGCACGACATATGTCTATATGGTAGGCATATTCGTCCCAAACTTTTACGAGCATGTCTGCATACACTGCTTCCATGGCTGTTATGCGTACACAGACAACCTGTTTCTTGGAATTGTTTATACCATCGCCTAATGCTCTGAGAGGTAGGATCCTCAATCTACCAAGGTTTTGTCGATGATGAAAATCATTCTGAACAGTTGTTATGGACTCACACTTCGCAAAGCATAGAACACAAAATTATTTCTGTTTTGCAGTCACCATATTTACAAACTCTGAAGTGGCAGGTGAAGGAAGACCGTTAGTGCTACTTGTCGACAACTGCGTGAAACTCAAGATTTTCCTCTTTCTGCATATACATTATTCGATCAAAACAGATTAAAAGATGAATAGTTATGATTTTTTTAAACCGGATGATTCTTTTTGAAACACCCTGTACTTTAAAATGTTTATGCTTATAGGACACTACTCTTCAGTAACTCACTTATTAGAAATTTTCTCCCTGTCCTGCAGTAATGCAGAGAAGTTTTGGTTTCCATCAAAATATTTTTTAAATGTGATATGATTAGGCTTTCAGAGATTAATACTAATGGTATCTTGATGCAAGTTTTACTGTAATCTAAAAACTTAAATTATGTGTTAGTTTTGTGGTGGTAACTCATTTAAATGTATGTTATTTTTCCTTTATTTTTAGGCTTGTATGTTAAAAAGAATTCAGAAAAATCCTGTTGAAGGGGACAATTTTAGTAACTCTGATTCAAATACATACTATGAAGATGATTTTAGTTCATCAGAAGATAGCAGTGTAGAGACTGGTATGAAACTTGCAGAACTTCTTGTGCATGTACCATAATTTCCTACCTAAAATTTGTAGTTGTATTTGTCCATAACAGTAATTACCCATAATAATAATTTTTTTAAAAGACTATAATACACAGCAGTTTATTTCCACAGAGAACTTTATTCCTGCTTTTGTTTCAATACACTTCACATCCCTGAAGAATTATTCCATATGATGATGCAATTAAAATGTGTTACATTTCATTTAGAACAAAGCTTATCACTACATACTAAATATTACCATTATCATTATTAAGGTGAATAATCTCTAGCATCTTTTTATCTGTTTTGTGAGGTTTAATAGGTTTTTTTAGCTTATAATTTAGATTTTAGGCAGGAAATTACTGTAGTAACATATTTTGTGTATTATTTAAAGTAAGGGTCTTCAACCTTTTCATGTTCGCAAGCAACACCAATAAATTTGCAATGTTCTGCAGGCCACACATCTGTGAAATAAGTAATTTAGCAGAGGAAAAAATGCATTTGCAAACAAGCTTCAGCCTTTGAGATGATTGCTTGATTTGCTTTCTATAGTGTGATGATGAAGGATTAATTCCTTCAAAACACATCACTGAAGTTTTGTGTATATGGTGTGTTTTTAAAAAGTATTTTGTACCTTTAAAACCATCTATATATTTAAGTTGCTAAGCTGACTTTTTGGGCAGTCCGTGAGAGAAAACTACTGCATCAATTTACTTCATTTTGGTCTTAAACAAAAGATTGTGATCTGTAGATTTGTCAAATTTGGTTTTTGTAAACACAATTTCTATTAATAAGCGAATATTTATGATTAAAAATTGATTTCTGTGCATGCTCAGTGGCAAGTTTAAATCTGTCTTTAGAAACTCACTGTTTCTGCTCATGCTCATTGACACGTTTTAATGATAAACTTGTTTATCCAGAGGAGTCTCTCTAGATCTCTCTCCGCCATTTTTATTTATATAATAATTATGTCTATGCAATATAAGATTAAACCTGACTGAAAGTTTTTATTTTCCACTGTTTAGTAAGCAATAAATTACAATTTAAAAAATTGCTTTCTGCGCATGCTCAGTGACATTTTTAAATTTGGCTTTAGATACTAAGTTCAAGGCCGTTTAAACACATTAATTTGTTTCTGCGCATTATGATTTTCAACATTTGGCAATGATGTGTTAAGTATAATTTGTGTATTAGTACATTTATTTACTATCTAGCCATCATGTTTTGACGGGTACCAACTAGTTATTAATTAAATGTTTTTATTTATTGATTTCTACAAACAACAAAAAATGGGAGTTGAATCAATGTATTTTGTACTTTATATTGCATGAAACAGAATGAATGCAAGATGATGAGATGCCAGTGAGACTCTGGAACGAAAGAGCCTGAGCATGCTGCTTTTTGTGTGTATTTCGTCTTAAGATTATGAATACAATCACCAGTTAATTTTTTTGATAAGCCTATGTTCCATGGGATGCTTTTCCCTGTGCATTCTGGATCTTTTTTGTGTGAGAGAATTAGCTGTTATGAGGTTTTTTCAAATTTATATCAAACTTTTGTTTTGCATGATCAAAATATTTCAACGGGCTACTAAAATACAGTCAGTGGGCCACGGGTTGAAGACCCCTAATTTAAAGCATATATCAGACTTTTGTAACTTGTGTATTGTTGAGTTCCCCATGTGCCTGATGTTTCATATTTGGAAATAGATAAGAAGGTATGCAACATTGAAGCATATCTATATGAATACATTTATGCAAAGTTCTCCCCCCCCCCCCCCCCCTTAAAGTACTTGATGGGAGGCCAATCTTACAAAATATTTTGAGGTTAGAATATCCTGAGTGTTGACTCGGATAAAATGGCTTTTAATACCTCTTTTCATATTCGGAAGAGAAGAGTTCCATGAATAAAGCCATGTGCTTTTTGTCTTTTCCAGTGTAATTTGTACTGATTTTAAGTTGCTTTTTTGTGTTTTTGTCTTTACCAAGAAGGATGATATTACTGCATGCTTATGATAAATAAGGCCTTTTTATGTGGGGCTATTCATAGTTATTTTTGTTTGTATGTGCATTAGTTTTTGACTGATAGCATGTTTTTTTTAAAAAACTAGGGGCTTTGCCCCTAGGCTCGCTACGCTCGCTCCTCTGTTAGGGTCAAGGTATATTGAGTTTGTTGGAATGCGATGGTCTTACGACTTTACCTCCAGTAGCAAGATATGTACATCAGAAAATATGTGCTCAGCAATAAAATAAAAATTAAGCCCTCTTCAGATAAGTAAAATAAAAAATATAAGAATTAAAAGAATAAAATTCAAATATTTAGAATAATTAGTAAAAATGAGCATCAACCGGGATCTAACCAGGGACTATCACATACGAGCAGCGCGCTCAAGCACAGCAAGTTGAAGGAATAAGTTGCTAATAGCGAGATACATATGGGGGATTCACAGGCAATGCAACAGCTTCCATCCATTTATTGTTGAAGGGAAATCACTGTTTCAGCTTTAAAATTAATTTAAAATGGAAAATTTAAGATATAGACTTGAAATGAGGTTTATATGAATAAGAAAACTTTCGGCTTCCAGATGATGTAAATATTTTCTTTGTAAGATAAAAACCCGAGGAGCATCGATATTACATGTGACGATATTTCTCGAAAAAGTGGGTTTAATATTTTGATGAAAATATTAGTCTGTTTTAAATTATTTTTAAACAAATGAGGTCTTGTTTGCAGGAGAAATGTCTGTAGTCTTAGATTGTAAAAAGATCAAAATTCTACGATTAATTTTTGGCGAGTTATCGTAATCTGAAGATGAAAAAGTCAATATTTTTCCACAAAACATAAAATAAAATAAAAAAAAAAACTTAAAGTCCGACGAAGATGAGACATGTCTTACTTTCTTCCCCGCATTTTTCTGCATCTATTGGTATCGGTCTCGACCCCATATCCCCAGCGGTTTCGGAGGAGATAGCGTGACAAGCTTTTGACGGCAGTGGCGGCACCAGTTACTTTTTTTTAGAATAGAGAGATAGTAAGATTCACTAAAAAATGAATGTGATAGTGTCAGCGAAAATAATAAATTCTTACATCTCAAGTTGTTACTTTTACTATATGTATGAGATATTTAGTAAATGTATTGTATTCTGCAGAAAGATTTTAATTTATTATTATTAAATTGGGGGAGTGGCCTAATATATTTTAAATAGCATATGAGATCAGAATATTTTAACATAAAAGTTGATTTTATAGGAATTTTTACTTGCACATTAAGCTTAATGTTAAAATACCTTGGCACAGGGTGCCAAGGTACAGAGCGATATAGAGCCAGGGAAGTTGTTCTCTTTCCTTGTGTCTGTTCTGAAAGATTAACTCTTTTATACTTTGCAAAAATGAAAATTTTCTTTATTTGTTAGTTAAAAGTGTAATATGAAATGTTCCAAGTGTAAAGTTAGATTTGCATGCTGCATGTCAAATACAGTCATTTCTCTAGTTATCATATAGTTGAAATATCCACTCTGCTTACTCTATCACATTTCTTTTAAAACCAAATTATACTGAAAGCATATTGTAGGAATAGACATGTAAATTATTATGAGAAATGGGTTCTATATAAAGTTGTCAAAAACACTTAGATCCTGTTTTGGGTTGCATAATAATCAGGAATAGCTGTAGTTATAAACATTCATGTGTAATATATATTAACTTGTACTATTGTTTTCTGTCTTTATTTTTAATTGTGGCTTAAATTGTTTTTTGCAGATGATGATAGTGAGCCTTTACTTGGACAGTGGTTTGAGGAAACCTTAGCTCCGCGGGAACCACCAGCCTCAGCCCCACCTCCAGCTACAGTTACAAAAGAAACAGAAAATGGTAATACTAAAGCTCAACAGCCACAACAAGCATCATCTGAGAGTGGATCCTTAATACCTGACAAAGGAGAGCCAAATGGAGTTAGTGACCAGTGTTTTTCAAATTTATAGTTTTTATTACGCAATTGAAAAATTTTGAATGCTCACCATATCAGAAGAAATTTAATCCTAGTTTTCGTTGTTTTCTTTTCAGTACATAAGTTTGGGATCAAAGATCTTTATATTCATGAATAATTTCCTAGTTAATTTTGACAGTCAGTGTATTAAAGCTTTTTTGCGGTATGTATCTCTTTTGTTTTATAAGTTTAAAAAATATTTCTCTTAGGTTTTTTTTCCTTGAAAGAAAAATCTTAAGTCTTAAAATTTTGAGAAATATTGTGAAGTCTACTCTTATAATTATGGAATTATTTTCTAAAATATAATGTGTGCATGTATTTGCATTATGGAATCCTTACTGTTTTGTGTCGAATCCCATAGTAATATAACTTCAGAAGCTTTTTCCAGTTATGGGCTGTTGTATTAAATAAAATTGTACTTAAAATCTTTGAACCCTTTATATAACATTGTGTTTTCATTATTCTTGTAATTCTTAGAGTTATGGAACTTATATCAATTTTGTTAAAAATGTGTAAAACATGTGTATATTTAATCTGTTTGCTCATATCAATTCTAATTTTGATTTGTAATAACATACAACTTCAGAAAAATACAATTAAAGAAACATCTTTCTTCTAATGGGGGAAAGTTAAATATTTTAAAATGTTTGTAAAGATCTTTAAATAAATTGTTAAAAATAGTAGTTTTTCATAATAATGCATACCATAAAATAGCTTTTATTTTTTCCTTAATTCCCTGTATAAAATTGATGGGAGTATTGTTACCTCCACTATGTGAACTTGAGCACATGCATTTAAAGTGTACTTGAGATTATGCGCATAGCCTTGCAAATATGATGACTAATAAATATTTACCCTTTAACCAAATACGATCTACATAAAAACAATATTAAGTTGAAACCAGGGTCCTAAACTTCATTGTTTAAAAACTGTTAGCATTAATAAGTGTATTGCACTAATTAAACTTTAAATTATGTGTTCAGTAAAGATTACCTTTTATTTCATTTTACTCTTTTTTGTTTAGATGTCTCACTTAAATTTGTAGCAAATTATTGTTACTTTTAGTTAATTAAGAGCTAAAATCTTTCTTTCACTCTCTCTCTCTCTCATATATATATATATATATATATATATATATATATATATATATATATATATAATAAAATTTTTCCCCCAGATATAATCTTGGTGAGTCTCAGATGATAGTTTTAGCTGGCATCATTAAGGATCTTGATCGAGAAACATCACGGACTGATAGTGGTATGTTAAGCATTATGAAATAAAATATGTTTGGTTTTTTTTTAAATTGTATATAAAATTTAAAAATATGCATATTTAATATCCTAACATTGACATAAAAGTTAGTATTATTAAACATTTTTTATGTTCTCTTTCTTATGCATCTGACTCTTTTCATTTTAGGCTCTATTTCTGTTTATTTTGGCCCTGTCCTGGGACAGTTGTATGATGAGTTTTCACAGTCACTAGCAAAATTTATTCACAATATCTTAGCAACAGGAATGTTATCTGATAATTTGCAGGTAAGGTGATACAATACAGGGATCAGAGGACATACTAAAAATTTCTTTTCAATTTGACATAATAATATTTAATTAATTTAAGTAACTCCTGAATTTCTCCATAATTCAAGCTGTTGAAAGATTAAATGAAATTTCAAGAAAATTAAAATTTATTTTACTTTTTACTTGGCTGAATTGTTTTATTCAATTCCTCTGATAACTTCTTGAAAATTCTCTTAATTTATAACTATCTAGTATGTATTTTTCCATCTCTTATTCAAATATATATGTTGATTTATTTTATTTTCAGAATGTTCTCCTAGCTCAGTTGGGTGTCAGTCCTTGGAATCAGGAGACTTGGCCTTTGCTAGTGTTTTCCCGTACCTTATCTGTGTTAGCACAAGTTAGTATCAAGTGCATTTAAATAATTGTAAAATAATGCTTCTTAAATATAACTTTAAATTTGGATGTTTAAATTCTTTGCAATAGAACTGGTGTCCGAATGGTGACAATCTGTACTGATCTTCCCCCCCCCCCCCCCTGTTAGTTTCGATCAACTTAGACACTAGACATTGATCTCAGATATAACATTTTTTTCTGAAGCTAAAATCATGGTTGAGGAATAATGATAGTAGCATTAAACTTCCAGTGGGGATTTTTTGAAATTTATTCTTTCATCTGAGTTAATTTCTGATCTAAATATCTGAATTTGTTCTCTGCTGTCTAAAATTTAAGTCAAAAAGTTGACCCTATTTTTTATCTTTAAATGTGAAATATGTTTAACTTTTATGTACGCCTGACTTGGTGCATATCTCTCGTTAAATATCCATCAATAAAATATATTATTTAAAAGGTAGTACAGCATATTGTGTTAAAAGTTGTTTTATTTTTATTTTTCTCCCATTACTATGCTTCATGCATATTGAAGTTGATTTTCTGCTAAAGAATTAATGTTAAATGAATTTTTTTTAAATTTCAGACCCTATTACTGAGACAACAAAAAGAAAAAGATGAGCTCAGAAGTGAAAGTGAAACCTCTTGTGTGTTGATTTGGCAACGTTTGTTAAACACATTAAAGAGAGCTATTTTAACTCCATCGTCATTTACATCTGTTGAAGATGGAGAAGGTATGCAATTGTTTATTTTAAACTTAAATATTCTGATTAATTATCTTGTTGAAACACACAATTAAAAAAGTTGAATCCATAAACCGACATAACTCATTTGTTTGCTAGTAAGTAGGAAACAATTAGTTTTTTAATTATACTATTATTATTCAATCTATGTAATTTTTTTTTATTCTTCACAAATTGTTAGTTTTTTTTCTTCACAAAAACAAAATTCATATTTTCTAGATAAATACTGCTTATAATGTCTTATAACAGACTAAAATAATTTCTACAATGGCCTCAAAAATTGCATTAAATCTGTGATTGGCTTTGAAGAGTTATTCAGCATGATTTGTAAAGTGTTTTTGTGTGTTGCTCTGTAGCCTAAAGAAGGAAGATGATTTTCATAAGAAATTAAGATTTGTACCATTATATTTTAATACTTGTCCATATTATGTTTATTTAAAATCATAGTCATTATCCTTTTACATGCCAGTGTTCCATAAAGGGAAAATCAAAGTTTTGTGAAAAATACGATTTTATTCGTATTGCTCTATAAAAATTATTACTTAGAATGAAAGTATGGATTGATTTTTTGGCATCAAGGTTACGTTAATAAAATAATTAGTGTTATAATTATAATAATATAATTAGTGTTGGGGGGGTCATAATTTTGGCTTTTTGTTCTAACGTTTCGTCGAACAAAAATACATATAAAATTCAGAGTTCAATAAATAAATTTAAAATTAAGTGGGAGTAATTAAAAATGATCATTTTGTTGGTAGAACATAAGTTATAACAAAAAAGATTAAATTTTGTTGTTACTATTAGGTAAAAAATAATTACATGTTCCCGAAATGGAACATTGGTGTGTAAAGGTTAGTTTTTCAACATGATAAAGTTCTTTTGATTACAGTACAAGAAGTATTGATAAAAAAAATTTTGAATACGAGAGCTTTTAGTATGTGTCAACAAAAGATGTTTATGACTATGATCTACTTTCAATTCGACAGTGCTGCAGTAAGGTTATTTTTCTGCTTAACCTGTGTCTATTTCAGAATAACTATTAGAAATTTACTTATAACTACTAAAAAATTGGTCATTGAAATTTGAATTTAAAGGCCATTAATCATATTTTATAAAAACATGAAGAAACTAAATGTTTCCCGCCAATGTTCCCTTTTAGGAACATGTTGTAAATCATATACAAAATTTTTTCATGCAAAAAAAAAATTACTCATAGTTTTAATGCTATAGTTTTTAGTTGAGCTACATCAGGAGCTTAATTTTCTCTAAACTTGTTGGTGTTTCCATTTGTTTCTAAAATGTCTTAACTGATGCTTAAAACTTATTTGCATGAATTCATCAAGTTAAACGTGTCAAATTTTGCTTTTAAAGTAATTAAATGGTAATTAAATGGAGTTTTAATGTGATTTTTATCAATAAATAGTTTGTGTTACCTTTCGATCATAGTGCGGATTCCTAGAATCAAGCCTGTTCTACCCTCTCAATTTTCTGCATAAATTGAAATGTTTTGTAATTTTGTTCTTCCACCTGCAAAGCATGCTTATTTATTGTGTGTTTCATCAGACTTTTTCTTGTTGAGTTACATCAGGAGCTTAATTTTCTCTAAACTTGTCAGTGTTTCCATTTGTTTCTAAAATGTCTTGATGCTTAAAACTTATTTGCATGAAACTGATGCTTAAAACTTATTTGCATGAATTCATCAAGTATAAATGTGTCAAATTTTGCTTTTAAAGTAATTAAATGATAAGAAGTTGACTAAGTTTTGTATTGCAATCTTCTTATGCTCTCTTTTGTAAACTCTACAAGTTTATGGTTTTTTTTTCTCACAAAATATCTAAATTTTAAAGAAAATAAAAAATCTATATGTAAAAAGCTATACAGGGTAAATTTTGATTGTAAACAAAATTAGTTTTTCATTCATATATGCATTTTATACTAATTTTAAAATCTATATTCTTGCTCAAAATTACATTCTCTGAACATGGATTAATATTTATTTATAAATGTGTTTACCATTCAAGACCTGTTTTATTAGTAAACTAGCTGAATACCCGTACTTCGCTACGGAATACATTCAAATTAAATACAACGGTCAATGTATGCAATTGATGCATATATATATATATATATATATATATATATATATATATATATATATATATATTGCATATCAGTGTATGTAATTGATGTAAAATATATATATATATATATATATATATATATTTATAAAAAAATCTTAACGGATATTTTTATAAACAAAATAATGTAGAATAAAATATTCAAGTTAAATCTAATAGAACATACTAAAGAATATAGTGCAGTTTGAGGAACATATCTTTTACTGTATTTTAATATATTTTGGATAATGTCCAATTGTCTGCCGCATTAGCATGAATATATATATATATATATATATATATATATATATGTGTGTGTGTGTGTTATGCATGTGATGCAAAATTAGTTTAAAGTATCACAAAAAGAAAAGAAACCATGTGATCAGCATTTAATAAATTCAGTTCTAAAGATTAATCTTTAAAAATTCACCAAAAATCGGAAAATGGAGGTAAAGATTCGAAAAAGGTTTCATTTTAAAGGAATTTTTATGATATTTCTTGTGATATACATTTTATAACCCTCAGAGTATTATTTTAAATGCAAACTTAAAAAGGGTTACAGAAACAGCTTAAAAATTTAATTTTTAAAAATCTAAGAATTTTTCAAAAATCTTTCTTCATGCACCCCTATACTATAAGAAGAATTGCCATACAAAATTTCAGCCGCTTAGGTCTAGCGGTTTGGTCTGTGCGTTATGTCAGTCAGTCAGGAAAAGTTTTATATATATAGATATTAGAGTACATGAATAGATGTCATTTGTTTTGAGTTTCAAATTACTTTTTACATGCATTTTTTTTATACTCTTTGGAATCTTATGCCTAAATAAATAAAAATCACTGGTCAATGTATATATAAGTTATTTGAATATGTTTTCTATAGCATTATAAAACAATTTAACCTCTCTCTTTTTAGATATTAATGTTGAACATGCCCAGTTGCTGTTATTTTTGTTTCATAATCTGCATCTGATGCAGAAGAAAAGTGTTTTATTGATGATGGCACAGACAATCATGGAAATATCATCTACCGTGATGAGGTACTTTAATTAGATGTATAATTCCAGAAAATCATGTATCTACTGCTTCTCATTTATAATGCTATCTTCATTCAGTGATACAGCATTGATAAAATTAATCTTCGTAGTTTATGTAGAACATGTTTTAAAGCATTATTTGCTGCTGCATAACTTGTTACAGGATTCAGTATTTTTACAAATATGTTTATTTCTTGCATTGGCCTTTGTAAGTACACCTAATCCTTTTTTTACACAGAGGATGTGTTTCAGACTGTGTTGTGTAAAAAAAGATTTAGGGTATGTGGTAAAATGTTGGATATGTTCAACGACTTGTTTTTGTCTTTAAAATACTTATAAAAATAAAAATTAATAAGTAATTGAAAAATTAAATAAAATTTATTTATTTTGATATTTATACAAATTGTATGCATTAAACAAAGAAAATCATATTCTTAACAATCTTAAAAAACAAAACGAAAAAATTGCAGTCTCTTGAAATTCAAATCAATCAAAGCTTTATTTAAATTTTTGTTTCTAAATCACAAATTCAGTAACAAAATAAAAAAATATATATGATTAGACGCTTTATTATTCGGATTCACTTTCTAGAAATAATCACATTTTTTTGTGTTGCGAATCACTCATCCAGTGAAATTTGTACTGTAGCTTCATAAGTTTTTGCAATTTCAAGTTAAAACTTCTGATGACTGAGGTTAGATACATTGAGTCTAAAATTCTGCAATAGATCAGATCGTTGTGAACCTGATTTAGATACCATTTTGTAAATTTCTTTGTAAGGTGCCATACAAGATTTCATATCTGATTCCACATTCAATATTGGAATCATTTGTCAAGAAATGTTTCCAAATTGTTGGAAATTTGAATGCCTTCAAGAATTACTTTAGCTGTAAAGTAGAGTTTTTGGTGCATCTGTGTTAAGAAAATATTTATGTGGAATGGAAAAAAATATATATTATATATATTGGTGTATATAATATTTATTTTTTATATTATATACACCAATATATATTTTATATATATATATATTGGTGTTTTCTAAAATCCTGTGAATTAGGGGGGGGGTGGGGGGGTGGACTGATTGTGTAAAAACAGGACTAGAATATTTTTTTCAACAGTGTTATTTCAAAATTTTGTAAAAAAAAAGGATTAGGTGTATAGAACATACTGCAGTATAGAGATTGCAAAGATTAATTCAGTATTTAATTTTTGAAAAGTTTAGGAAGCATCTGCATTTATTATTTGCTATTTTTATTAGATGTATTTTATTTAGAAAGTCACTTTATTGGCAGAAACATTCTTAAAATTTCATCATATATTTTATGAATGTTCCTGCTAACAGTTTTGGTGATACAATTAAATAAGTAATATTTAATTGTTTTTAGGACTTGATAAACTTTTTTCCCCTTTCAAGTGAAATCCAGATAGTATTGGTATGATTTGGTTCACGTTTTGAATATTTTTTCAGTAAAACTGATATTTCTCGTGTTTTTAGCCCTCTCAAAGATCTTCAGATACTATACCTAGCTAGAATGTTGCTCATCTTTGAATATATGATGAGGAATTTATATGATGCTCCACCTTCTTTGATTGAACAGGTTTGTTTTACCTTTTTTTTCTACTATCATCTTCATGTTGTCTATAATAATTAGTCAATGTATACAGTATATCAATGTTTTATCAAGGAACTGAGTTATTCAAACTTCTTTACATGCATGAAGTTAAGAGTATTGCTTACTATAATATTTATTTAGATTTCAAATGCAGTCAGATTCCAGTAAATCTGAACACAGATTTCTCTTTTATAGATACAAAAAAATTTGTTTAGTTTCCAAAGTTTGAGCTCTGTTACAGAAAAAGATAATACTAAAAAACAAGCAAAGATGTTTTTTCCGTGCAAAGATATTGAAGAAAACTATGTCAAGAACCTCTCTCCTGAAGAAGGGCAAGGTAATTTTTTTATATTTAGTTCAAGTATATATGCACATATTTTCAGTCTTAATTGTAGTAGGTAGATTTATTTTCCCATTTTCATGCTAAAAATATAAATATTCGCATTTATCATTTAACTTTCCTTAGGTTTTTTTTAATTATTTTTTATTTAGTTATTTATTTAAGTATATGTATAGCATTTTGTTGTGTATTGTGTATTAATGGATCAATAAAACATACATAATCCAAATTTTGGTAGTTCATATTTTTCAAAATAAGTTTCTTGGAAACTATTCTCTACCAGCTTATAAGCATCATCAGTATAAAAATATCTGTAGCATATTTAAAATCATCCACAGTGTTAAATATCATAAAGTATGTAGTTAAATTATTCAAAGTTACAAAAAACTGAAATTAGCTATTTAAAGATTTATTGGCAATGGGTGGGAGCATGTGAATTCTTTTAGTGTTTTTCTCTAGTAAGTGTTTATGCAAGTACATGCTTCACCCATATATACATTAAAAAAAGTCTGAATTTCCCATCAAATCTTAACAAAGCAAAGAATTCTTTTCTTCCAAACATTCTGAATTAAAGGTCTCAAATCTGTATTGCCATGCAAGGTGTCATCTCCCTAAAACCATGCAAGTTGAAATTAAATGTTATTACTCATAGCTTTATTTACTTATAAGTCTGAACAAGTTTTCATATAGTCCTTCTGTTTTTACTTCCATTTTACATTAGGTTATTCATAACTCCTGTTTAGTCAAAAAAAATTTCTTTTTGTTAACCTTTATGATTTTTTCCTGATGGTGTTTATTTTATATTAAAATTTTTTTAATCATTATTGTAGTTTCTTATTAAGAAAAACTTTAGACTAATTAAAACTAATAAGAATGTGTAATCACTTTTTTTTTGCATTGTTTAATTATCTTTCTTTAATCATTGTTTTTCAGTTCTTTTAGTTAAAGAACTGAAAAAAAAAATTTGCTTAACTTCAATATCAGTTAATAAAAAGAAAAGCTTGCAAATTATTTTCTAGCTATGATTTTTCATGGTCAGTATTTCCATTTTATAAATCACTTATAATTGAACTGTGCTTTTCATGTGGTAGCATTATTTATTTCTGTTTGAAATAAAATTTGTTTACAAGGAGATATATTTCATATATTTGTTATTAAAAATGAGTTTATCTTTACAGTTTTTTAATAACTTGATAACTCTTTTAGGAGCCTTATCAAAACCAAAGTTTTTTAATTTGATGTCAGTGGAATTCAGCAATCAAGAAGTTCCAAAATTGGATGGTTTTGTAAGTTTAAATATTTATTTACTTTCAAATAATATATAAGTACCTGTTTGTCATTTTCAAAAAATGCAAAAATCATGTAATTTTTTCTTTTTTCCTTAATAGGCTCTAAGTTTTATACTCAGTAGTGGTGATATTTTGAAGTACCCAAGCTTCTATTATTCTATTCAGAATCTTGTTTATTTAGCATCTCAGTGTGATATGCCTGAAAGAGTGGCATCAGAACAACTTTCTTTTCTAGTAAGTATGTGTGATGTGCATGTTATCTGGGAGATAATTAGAATTTAAGTGGAGTAGGATCCAAATTGACAATTTCCATCTGACTATTTTTCTTTCAGTAAGGGACAAAGAACTTTTTTTAAATTTTTTTATTACGTCTGCGATCATCTTCTCAGACATAAGGCGTCTTGTCCAATACTACAGGGAGGTGCTTCAGAAAGAGAGAGAATGGTTGAATGAGCATCAAAATCACCTAAGATGATGGAGCGTTTATTCCAGTCTTGAATAAGAGAATTCAGATCTGGTAAATTTCTAGGTGGGTTATAAACAAATGAGATACGGTATCAAATATTTTTCTTCCACAATCGCAGTTCAATTGCATCCAAAGAAACAGTAGCTGTCATGGTATGTTTTATCAAAGGCTCTGCAATGAGGGTGTTTTTTAACAAAAATAATAATTCCCGACACAATTTGTCGAGATCATCCAATATGATTTATAATCTCTTAGAGGGAAAAATCCTAGATTGTTTGCAAAGGAGCCACTCTCAACGATACCAGTTGCATCAGATCTTTCATGAAAGACAATATTTTTAAGTTCAGAGAATAAAGCCACCGTCTCTCTGAACCGTTTACTACTGACCAGTTTTGTCAGTAGTAAAGCCACCAGCATTTTAGAAAAGATCTTTAAAGCCGGGATTGTTCATGCCTTTGTAAGGACAGTTTTTAAAAACCTTCATGGGAGTCTCCAAATAAAGCTATGAGACTGCAAGAAAATGGCAAAGGCTGTAGCAGATTTAGTATTAACCAGGGTGCACTAGAAGGAGGCCTGCTACACTACACCCCAGGACAAAGAACTATATCTTATGAACTTTTGAAAGTATAAATTTGAAATTGCCTTTAGAAAAATTATTTTTTATTAGTAGGTCATTTTCCAAAAGTTTTGCTTTTTAACTTACTGAAATACTGTAAGAAAATATCCTTAACTCAGTTTTGGAAGAAAGAAAAAAATTGGAGATTGCTAGTTTTGATCCTACACAACTCATTTCATTTATAATTAATTTTGATTAACTGCCATTTACTGTCTTTACAAAATCCTTTAAAACAAAAATGGTGTATTTATTAACTTATTACCATGTTTTTATTAAGTCGCTTTCTTGTTTGTATGTTTGTCCAGTACGAATCTTACAGTCGATTTTTAACTAACTTCCTAACTAGCTAGACATTTGAAACTTTTAGAATAGCTCAGAACACGTTGACAATGCATTCTTTTGGTACTTTTAGCCATCTTTAAGCAGAATTGAGTTCTTTTTCAGTTAATTTGGTTTTGTAGAATGGTGCAGCCATCTATCGGCCGGGACGGGAACGAAAATTTTTTTTTAAAGTATTTATTAATACATAGAATTGTCAAGTTTTAATGATTCAATAGAAAATTTAAAAACATGGTATATAAAAAGTTCTTTTTATCTTGTAATTATTTTTTCTTCTCATTAGTTCAGTTTTTATTAATCGTTAACACTTTATTAAATTATATCCCAATATGTGTATAAATTGCTTGTGTGTATTTATGTAAATTTGTTAAGAATTCATATTTAACTAAGCTTTTGTATTAGGGTTTATGTGCTGTTCAGTATTCAGTAAGCATTACCTGGAGACTTCTGTTATGCCTGCCACCTTCTGTGCAGTCCCTAGAGTCTATTTCTACTGGAGCTTCTCTGTTAAATGACCCTGAATGTTTACATGCTATCATTTGGTCTTCACGGGCATCACATAAAGTATTTTCTGGATGGATGAAGGTAACTTGAATGTTAAATTGTTTGTTTATTTAATAAATGCATAAGATGATATTCTTAATAGCCTTTAACATTATTGCATGTACAGCTATTTTAAACTATACATATTAATCTGAAAGCAATCTACTACATGTGTGATAAATATTACATACTTATTTGTGATATATTTCAAGTACATATTTCTATTATGTAGCATTGACTTATTTAACAGAGATGATATTGTACCACTTGGTGCTTTTTCATTAAAAATGGAACAGACTTTAATTTTTTTCCATTATAATTTTTTATTGTTAAATAACTTTTGAGCTCTATTACACTTTATGTACACTTGTACTGATTACTTGGGATCATTTACTTAAATTTCTTAAATAATATGAAGAATTTCAGATAAATATTGAGTCAGGTAATATCTACTTTTTTTATATCCTATTTTTATTTTATTAATAGTTATAATCTACTGTGCACAGTGAATGACTGTTCATTATGAGGATTCCTGTGCATACGAGGTTTGCATATGTATACAATATTTCTGTGCTCAGATTGAAAAATGTTGCAAGAAATTTATGTGACAGCAATTCTAAGATTCAAGATGTCATGAAAAATCAGTAATCTGTTTTGCATGAGCAAATGTGGTACCAATGTTTCAGAAAAATAATTGGCTATTACTTACAGTAGTTACAGTAAATATAAAATATTGGCAAACGATAATCTGGAATGTGAAAAACTCAATTTTTTTTTAAAGAAAAGATTCTTATAACATTTTACCATCTGAACACAGATTTATAGGTTGGTTGTCTTGTTTTATATATATTTTTGATAACATTAATTAATACAATTTATATACACTTTGTTAATAACATTTCTGTTTGCTCATGATGATATATTGATGGATCTTTACCTAGGATACTTTAGTGAAGCAAGGACTAACCACACAAAAGGCAGAATCCCTTTTAAGGTCTGTTACAAAAAATGCCTATACTGTGAAATTCGACATAAAGATAGCTAAGCAACTTATAACTAAATTGGTAAGATATTTTTAAAAATTCTTCATGCATATTTGAAATTGTAAGTAGAATGTTACACATTTTTAAAAAATGTTATTCTAGCTTTTTATGCTTAGAATAAAATTATTATTTTAGCTTAAATATATGACTGAAGGCTGAACAATTTTATAAAATTTCTAATGCATCTTTATGTATATTTATTTTTCCCTTAACTTTTTCAGAATTATTTTGTTCAGATGATTTGTGATTTTATGGTCAATTCTTTTACACCATTATCGTGTTTGAAATTTAAAATTTGTTATATGGCTGATTTATTTCCTAATAAATCGCACTTTCAGTCATAACTTTACATAGTCTCTATTCATAAGATTGAAAGTTTTATCCGTTTAAAAATTATTTTTTGATTCTTATGTTAAATTCTTTTAAGTAAAATCTATTTTGATTTGCAGAAAGTTTTGGGTTTAATTTGTACTTTTAATATTGTTAGACAATATTACCTTCAGCTCTCTAAATTCTTTTCAATTTGATTACTTTTAAAAAAAAAATTTTTTTAAATTAGAACTTTTTTCTCAGTTAAACTGCAATGAACTAAGTTTTTCAAAGAAATTATGTATATGTACTTAGACATGTTATGTTTTTATAATGAATGTTAACTGTTGTAAATTTTCATTAACAGTTACAACGTGTACCATCAACTACATCTGAACCATGTTCTAAAGAACAGAATCCAAGGCTGTTTGACATTTTCCTTATTGAATGTGCTGTTGCTAAAGTGCAAGTTGCTTTAGATGAATACTTTTCAAGACCATTGGTACTTTTTTTTAAACTTAATTTCTATCCTTTATGTTGCTAGATATGATAGAATATAACTTATTAAAACAAAGTTGACATTTTTCTGGAATACAGAGCTACCACAGACTACTTAAAGGGTACTTTTGGCTTCTTATTTAAAGCTTCAGTAACTAATGCACCTTTTTTTTTTTGGCTGTAATAGACAAAGTTTGGGAGTATTAGGGGTTTTATCCCTTGAGGCAATAAAAGGCCTTTTTAAAATTTGGAGATTTAGCTTTGAAAGCATACAATTAAAAAAAATATTTTGTGCATTTTCAAACACTCACATATTTCGCTCATCATATTACCAAGAAGGGTTTTCCATTTAATCTTGTAGTTGATAGTATGAATATCAAGAACATTGAATTGACGGATCAGAATAGTTTTTCATTACACATTGTCATCAGAGTTTACGCAGTCTTTAATAACCTCTCTCTTCTCTCCCCCCCCCCCTTTTTTTTTTTAAGGACTGTTGAAAAGACTTTAAAAGAGGTTTGTTTTTTCATTAGTGGTGTTACACCTTTTGCCTTGTGGGGCTCCTCATAAATACTTATCTATGAATGTAAACCTAATGTGACTCAAACTTTTCTTATAGTTTTTGAACATTTTTATGGTTATTAATTATTTCTAGTTCTTACCTTTAAGTCACATAATCTAGAAAATTGGTATTTTTAAATAAAATTGAATTCAGTAAAAAAATTCAATTTTTCCTCAAAACTTGTAATTTTTAGGGACTTTCTATCTGGATTTCCATAGCTTCAATGTAAGGTCACTTAATGGATTTTTTCCTCTCCCCCCACTAGTAATTTAGTCTCTTAAGAGTGTTTGTAAACATTAGTTCTCAAAGAACCTCATAAAGACAATTGTGCTACAAAAACTTGGCTGGGTTTGTGTATAGAGAAACTTACTCTTTAAAATATGAATATGTTCAAGGAAGAACTTTTAACATAAAATTGTTATTCACATAAAAGGGGAAGAAGGGAGTTCATGTGCAAATAAAATTTATAAAGTGTTAAGATCCTAGTTGTCATAATTTTTTAATGTTTATTTAAGTAAGAAATGTACCTAAACTATATACATGTTACTTCTGTTAGTTTACTTTGCAAAAGACTTCTTAATTTTTGTACTGGAGATGAGGATGTTGTGAGACATCTTAGGTATATGACTTTAGTTCTTAATATATAAAAATTCAATAATAGACACTCTTATGGGATTAGAGACTCTAAGGATTGTTCTATTACAAAATACTTCGATTATTGTGGAAACTGTTGAAATTTAATCTAAGGTTTTCCACTTTTTGTGTAATATGTAAATAAAGAAAATTTTCAATGTAATGATACATTATTTTACTTGAGACTTTGATAGTTGTTTATTTGATGTCTGAAAAAGAAATGATTAGTTCAATTTAAGTCATTAATTAAAGTTCAGTCATTTAAAAAAAGGTTATGAAGCATTTCATGTCACAAATATTTTTATCTAATATTTAAAAAAAAAAACTTAAATCACACTGTAAAAAGTGTATATCCACCAAAGGAGCTTTATCTAAGTTAAAGTGATAAATTCCACCCTGGCATTAGTATTTTTGTGTATAGGAATTGGGAGATTATTTTTGTACCATTGTTGATTCAAATTCAGGTTGTATAAATGTATGTGACTTAGATTAGCCTAAGTAATATTTCATGTTGTCTTTATTTCTTCGATTATGATTCTTTATTCTAAACATTGTAAATTTTTATTTATTTATTTATTTTATTTTTTTATATAACTCTGAAATGTCCAATACAGCAGGCACAGAGACATGAAGTGTAATGTTCTGAATTTTTTCTTAATTTGCTTTAATAGAGTGAAGGTGCTAACACAGAAGCTAAAGAACTTGCTCAAGAGATGTTACCAATAATTCTACAGTCAATTGAAATTTTATCATCTTGTATCAGGTACGTTATTTTATATTTATATATATATATATATGATAACATAAAAGTATTAAGTTTACATTTTTGCTGTGTCTATGCTTACAGATGTTAAATTTTCATGAAAATAAGTTTTAATTGTATGAAATTAAAAATTGATATAATTTATAAAATATGTATTGTACATCATATGTTGTTTTATGTAGGTGGAATTTGTTGCACCAGTTTTCAGAAATGTCTGTAAGTGCGGCTCAATCTACCCCAGCTCCTAGTCTTAAAACATTGCAGGCTTATAATACTGTGCTACGTATGGCTTCAAGTGGTTGCTCCAAGGTGTCATCTTTCACATCAGCTATTGCTGAACTTGTACCTCCATTATTAAAAACTGTTTTAGCTCAATGGAACTCATTTACAATAACTACTACTGCTTGGGTAAGCATGATTCTCTTTAATGATTCATGTTGTTTTGATTGCTTTAATTTTTGAATAAATAATTGTACACAACTTAATATGTTAGAGTTGTTAAATTAGTTTGATTTGCTAACATTTTTATAATAATTTTATTAGCTACTTAATATATTAAGTGAAAAAGTTCACACCCGTCTTCTAAGTAGAGCCTTTTATTCATGACTAGCCGGGCTTCACCCAGCTATCAAATCACTTGACACTCGAATCACAGTTCACTTGAATTAAAAAAGATTTTCACTTTTAATTTCCAAAAAATCCCCCAAAAATCAGTACATCTTCAAATGATCTATTTATGATTAAAAGGTATGAATTAAAAGTAGGAAAAATTGAAAAATAATTAAAAATTAGACTCACGATGTAACATTTCTTTTCAGTGATTCATTTCTTAGTGAGAATCACGCTGTGTTTACATCGTAAAACATGGTGGTTACGTTTTGTTCGGTGGAGTATGCATTTAGAATTGAAATATCTTTAAAACTATTAAAGTAACAGAATAAGTGTATGCATATTTTATCAATTGAGTTATTTCCTCTTTAACACTATTTATTAGCACTTCCAATGCAACAAGCAGTGCCTGAAATAGCAACTAAGACCTACAGGGACTGAACCCAAGCCGGTGAATATACTGCCACCATATTTTAGATCAAGCACCCCCAGGGGCAACATCTGAGGGCTCATATATTCCTTCAAACCCCCTACCACCATATAAAAGAACTTTCTGGCCTACAGTTTTAACATGCCCATACCCAGTATAAACAGAAAGCATTTCAGTGGTGCTTGTCAAGATTCAAACTGAGCAACTTTGGTGCCAAAAGCCATTGTGCTAATCTTAAGGTTGCCTCAGGCTCAATTATTAAAACCAGTCATTAAGATTTCTTTTAATTTCAATATTATTTTTGCCGTACTCTGGTAAGAATTTGTTTTTCCCATGTAAAAGTATTCTTATGAATATAGCTGATGGTCAGATATTCTTATTGCCTATTTTATATTAAAAAAGGGAAAGATTTAATGCAACTGATCTTAATTAGAAATAGCTGTGTGTTTTCCTAATAATTATGGAGGTTATATCATTGTAAAATTATAGTCTGTTTTTAAATGTAAATAAATATATTAGTGTCCATCAGAAGGCTGATAGGAAATATTTATTCCCTTTCCATTTTATAATTTTCCAGTGTTCATGTACAATGATAGAATCTTATTAAATGTTCACAAAAAAATGGCTTTGTAATTTTCTGTATTAAAATATTCAAATGGAGAAATTGCAGCATCAGAGAATAATTGAACCCCATAACCTCCTAGAAAGAACTACCCGTTGTATGTAGCAACTAAATAGAAATATTTTTAAAAATTAGTCTTGTTAAGTAGATAGGTAAAAAAAATTTTGTGTTGTAAAATTTGAAATTCTGCAAATTATATTTATTTGTTACTTTTTTTCTGGTAATCATTGCTTGTTCATTTTTATTTTTAACAGAGAAATGATTTTGCTAATGATATTATACCATCTGAAAGTTACATTTCATCTATTGAACAATCTCATATGAATTGCCTCTCTAGTGAGTTTAACCTCTTTCATCTTATTAAGTTATAATTGTTGATATTTTGTTTATATTCTCACAAATTTGAAATCAAAGTTGTCTTTTAAAAGCCATTAAGTGTGAAAATATTCATTTATAAAAGTCCATTCAACATAATTTTCTACCCTGAATTGTTTGATTTTGTATCTAAATTTTCTTGATTGACATTTTTATAGTTCTAGTAATGTTTTGTATTATCTAAGATTAAAATTCATTTGTTTAAAAGTATATTTTCCATTACATGCATGCAAGTTATATGAATATTTTTGTTTAATGCATTATCAAAATTACTTTTGGAAATTTCTTGTCTTTTTTTAATTTAAATTTTAATTCTAGTATATATTATATGCCTGTTGGAACTTTTCTTGAGTAAACTTGGCATGTTGTATTTTTTTAAAATGTTTTATCTGTAAACTATTATTATTTCTTTGAGGGGGAGAATAAATAAAAAGCATATTTAATAATACATCAAAATATGATCAACAGGACAGATAATTTGGCCACTGCTCTGAAATATCTGTAAGCTAGGTTGTGTTCAGTTAATTTCTTTCTTCTAATAATGATAAAATTTAAAAATTAGCACTGTATTCAAAATTTTTATATATATGTATGTATGTATATATATATATATAAATTTTAAATACAGTGCTATTTTATATATATATATATATGCAGCTTTCCAACAATCAATAGTTAGCTTTTTAGAACTCTTTGCACCATTGAAAGATTTAGACTTTTCTTTCTAGTCTATATGGACTCCATGAATGAAAACATGTGACACTTTGTTAGAGTTTGATATCAGTTTCTGCTTTTTAATTTGTTGTACCTGTCTTATAATGATGCGACATCGATAACAAAACATCGATATCCAATATTATAACATCGATGCTAATAAAACATCGCCCAAAAACCATCGATGTTTTAGAACATCTATTTTTTAAAACTGTTTTAGTAATCTCTAACATTAATGTTACTTCCGTTAGTCGTGGGGGGAGGGGGTGATTTAATTTTACTCTCTGATTGGGCAGACACAAATGACAAAAACTTGGTTGATTTGGACTACATTGATGACTCAAAATTCTCGTTGTAAATAACTCCATGTTTTGCCTTCAAATGTCCAGATAAATTCGTGGTATTGCCAGAAGTTTTGAGGGACTTAAGGCAAATATTGCATTTCGCCAATTTGTCACAGGTTTTGTAAAAATATTTCCAAACAGTACTTTTGGGAGGCATCTTACTAATAATATTAACGTCAACTTATATAAAACCAGAACAAAACAAAAACTTAAATGGATGCACTCGTGTGTATACTATTTGTAAAATAAAACGCCATGGAAAGTTCTGGAGTGTCAGGAACATTCCAAGCGCTCTGATTGGTTCATTGGTTGTTAATTGCCATTTGTCTGTTTGCTAAGGAATCATTCCCCCTTTTGTATTCGTCCTTTTCAGAATTCAGACTTACATTTACTGAGTTTGAAAATTATGCTACGTGGTAAATTTTTTTTATTACAGTACTTTTTCATTTAAAAAAACATCGAGTACAAAACATCGATGTTAAAAAAACATCGGCTTCAATAAATCGATGTTTAAAACATCGACATCGATGTCGCATCCCTACTGTCTTACTACTATTTTTTTGTATGCATATGTATTTTTAAGTCTGCCTGTAATTTTTTTCTCATTTTTATTAAAGTTACTAATATATAAATATATATTTTTTACTATTATATCAGGTCAGACAAAATTTAGCACATGTCCCAATCTGAAACGTTTGTTGAATACGTTGGTAAGGTTTGCTGGTGATTTAATCATGTGAGTTTTTTTACTTATTATTATTTCTTTTTTTGTGTGTGTGTTTCTTATACTTAAATGGTCATTATAAGCTGTTTTAAACTTTTTACTATTTCAGAATGTTTTAACATTTGATTCTAATCTTAATTATTAGTATTGCACATATTAAATTTCTCATGCAGAAATCATTTAATCAAGTCATATAATAAGCTGTAATTTTACTTCACTCTATGAGCAGTTTAACTAAGAAAGTTTATTTAAAGCATTTGGTTCTAGAATGTGTCCTGAGGTGTGTATAAATTAATTTTTGTTGGTTATCTAAGAGACTAAATTAGATTTGACTGCAGGGAAAAAAGTATTTTATTCTTGTAGGATTTTACTGAAATTATACCAAAACTCATTGTTTAATATGCTACAAAATTTTCATGCTAGTAACTGTAGCCACTTTTTGTAAGTAATTTTAATTTTTTCTGTTACATCTGATCGAACAGTTGGTGTCCTGAAAACAATAGCTCAAAAGAAATGATTCGAGTTATGTTACCATTGTTGCTGGATGCAACAACAGAGTCTCTGAGTGACTATGTAAGTAAATTATTCCAATGATTTTCTTACTCGTTTAAAAATGTTTACAGATCTATTTCACTGTATTTTAATATAAGTAATTCTTTAAGTGTGTTAAAGGATGGACTTGATCATTATCAAGTTTATGGATATCTTTAGAATTAATGATATGTGCTGGTCATAATGATATGTACTGGTGTATATAGTTTTTGTAACATGTACATGTTATGCAATTTTAAAAAGTTTGAATGGCTTTTTCTTCATATGTGATATTTTAATAAGTTTTGAAGAATATAATGATGTTTAATTTTTTTAACTTTGAGTTGAATGATTATATCGTGATGCGGATAAAAAAGTGTAGCATTCATGCTTATTTTACCGTGTTTCTTAGTTAATAAATTCCTATAATGTTATCCTTGGTTCTTGATGTAGCTGTTATTAAAGTAGAATTTATTAAAGTTTTTAAATTATGTACAGTACAAATCATTTATAAGAACATCAAGGGGACTTTAAAAACTGGTTCTTATAATCTATAGTTTTTATATCCGATAGATAACTTAAAACTGCTGGAAATACCAAATTCATTGTCGCATAATTTCTATTTACACTTGAAACATGATATTCAAAAAATGGTTAAAAGGTTATGTTCAATCAAAGGTTCGTGTTTGAAACGCAACATCCTATCCGGGGTCATCTTATAAAACAGTCCAGTTTCATCTGTGTTGAAGATTTCATGGTCTTCATAGCCTTCCTTCTCTTAACGTGGTCCAAACGGTTTTAAGCCAGTTATCAGAATTCCTGGTGTCACGGCCTTCAATTCTCCACTGATTCTCCCTAACACAATGGAATGCCTCTCAAGAAATCTCTGGATCCACAAAGTTCAACAAACAAAATTTTTTAAAGAGCTTTACAAATTCATTTGCTTTCGCTTGCAAAATCGGTCTGCTTAGGGGAATGTTGGCACTCCTTTGAATCTTAAATCATTTCAAAAGGGCTTTTGCTATGTCAGCATGTGGACTTTTTCGAAGTTTCTTAATATTAGTCCAATCTTTTTCAAATTCTTCTTTTAATTTTTCTCTATTCTTAAATATATTTGAAATTGTGGCATGACTAACCATTAATTTGTTGGCTAATGCTCCATTTTTTTCCACCGTTTTCTAAACTGGAAATTCCGTTCACAATTAACATGTTCTTATAAGCGATATTTTTTCCCAGAAACCAATTAATTTTAAGTCACTAAAAGTGATATGTTCTTATTAACGATGTTATTATAAACGGATTTTGTATCCATCATTACACATGAACTAATAATTCCGTTCTTTTAAGCGATATTTTTTTATAACCAGTGTTCTTATAAGCAATTTTTACTGTAGTAGGTTGCATTAAGATGATTTGAATTATTAATAGGGGTTCATAGTTTCAACACTATTCACTTAAATATATGGATTCTACTAAAGTTGATCAAACCTATTTCATTGGATATTTAGGAAAAGATTTATTGATATGCTAGTTTTATTATTAGATGTACAAAATTAGAGAAAAATCTGGTTAAATTGCTCCACAGATAATATTGGAAATTATGTTACTTGTAATGGTATTTTAATGTTATGGCTCCAAAAGCTCAGTTTTCTTTTGCTGAAAATATATTTTTTTTTATCTCATGCAATCTAGAGTGAACTATTGTATCATTTTGTTATAAATCATTACTCTGCAATGCAAAGTTATTATACATTGTGGTTTAACATCATTTTAATTTGAAACTGAAAACTATCTTTATGGACTCTTTCATTCTAGACTACTTTAGCTTTAGAGAGATTGATTGGAGCTCCTGATGGGGATGATTACCTTTCTTTTAATTACTTTGAAGTTCTTACTCAGAGCTATGATTTGTTAATCAATCATTCAAGTAAAGAGAGGTAAGAAACTCTAAAAATGTATATAATATCTCATTATGTTACTCATGAATGTATTTAGATTTTTGCAAGTTTCATTGAAGTTTTTAAGATTATTTATTTATTATTTTTCTCTTTTTCAACTGCTAATTCTTTCAACAAATTCTTTATGCTCTATGAGAATTTTGAGAAATATTGGTTAACTAGGTGTTCTTAAAAATATTTCTCTGAAACATTTTAGACAAATTATCATGAAGACTTTTCCTTATCCTGTCGATTCCAGTAATCGGACCATATCAGGATGCAATCATTTTGGTCCTAATAACCAGCTTGTCCGATTACACGAGCATGCCCTATTAGGCTTATGCAATAGGATTTGTTTCGGTTCTTTAGGATTCAGTCCGATTAATCGGTGGTCCAATTGACCAGATTCAACTGTAATATAAAATGTTAAGACATGTTATAGTACATCTGTGTATTTACATAAAATAGGTTAGAAATTGCTGATTATCAGAACATTCTAATAATTATTAAAATTGAGAATTTGGAAACAAAAATATTTATATAGCAATTTGGAAATTCCAATGTATACAATTCTATGGGAAGTATCCATATATATATATATATATATATATATATATATATATATATATATATATATATATATATATATATATATATATATATATATATATGCATTAGAGATTAATACCATTTAATTGTTCTGAGATTAAAATTATTTTTTTAGTGATGTTGATGAACGCATTTTGCACGAGTGTTTAAAGTTCATGGAAGGTCTTCTAGATAAAAGTGCTGGCAAAAAAGCAATGGAAACTTTTTTCACTGATGACAGTGATAATGGTATTTATTTTATTATCAGTAATCTATTACTTGTTATTATTTTCTGAGTTTATATCATTAAATTAGTGATATTTAATATAATCTGTTTCAGATATGGTTAATATTCTTCTATCTGCTGCAAACAGTAATCTTAGCCCTATATATGGAACTAGAGTTTTAAAGTTTTTTAGCAAATTATTTCAACAAAGTAAGTTAAATTTATATCAATTTCTTGTACTTTGCTGAAATAAATTCAAATTGATTCGGAAATTTTGTATCTGATGTTATTAATTTGTTTTTATAAAATTATAGAAGAGAAAAATCCTGGTGACAAGACTTTAGAAAAACTTTGTGCATCACTATGTAAAATGAGTAAACTTGGAAAAGTTGACAGTGCAACTCTTCAACAATGGTTAAGCAAAGTAATCTTTGGTGGAACAACTCAGGTAATATACTTTTGGGCCTAATTGCAATTGTATGTTATTTTCTGTCTGATTTTAAATGCATTAGGTGTTAAAAGTCTGACAAGAATATAGAAATGTTTTTGCATTTGCTGTTTCTCTGATATTTTCATTGTATATTTTTTATGTTAACCTTTGGATGAATACTGAATTTACAATCTTTTTATCCCTCTAAGTTTTAGCTTATTATTTATTAATTATATCTAGTAATAAAAGGTTGTCAAGTTAAAAATTGATATGCCTTCATTCTAATGTAGCATATTGAATGAAGGCATATCATAATTTTCAACTGTTACACATACTGTTGTGCTCTATCTTCTACTGTTCAACTGAAAAAAATATTTTCACTACCAAATATGCATTAGTGTCATCTGCTAAAAATCAACTTTTTATCACAGATTTAATCTTATAACCAAGAGCAAAATTCATACTAGACAGTTAAGTATATCTTAAAGATTAATGTCTAGGTAGAGTTCTTAAAACACCTTTAAAAAAAATAAATAATTAAAAATAAAAATCTGAATTCATTATATCTTTAAAGTTTGTTTTAAAGTCGTTTTATGTTTGATAATTTTTTGTATGATTGTACTGGAATTTATAGGATGATATTTCTTTTATAGATTGAAGAAGGAAATAATGTTCAAGAAAACAGACTTCTGTTGCAAAGTTTAACATCATATATAGTGAAGCAGAACAGGTACATTTCAAGCCTAAAAAAATTTTTCTTTATGGCATTTATATGGCATAAGATTTATCTCACTGAATGGTATCTTTTCGGCCATGGTTAAAGATTGATGCTAAAACTGATTGAAGATACTTGTGTTTACCTACAGTGCTAAACATGCTATTATTCCATGTAGAAATATTCATAAATCTGTTAAATTTTTTTTCTTTTTCACCATCAAGCTGTCATCCAATAAATGATCATTATTTTAGTCCAATTTATATCTTTCATTATACAGTTAGGAATCCCAAATCTATCATGATTCAAAGCTTGGTAATATTATGTATAATCTCTTCTAAAAATTTTAATATCTAGTCTGCAGTAATTTTTTTCATTGAAAGGTATATAACCAAAAAAAAATTAAATTATTAGAATAAAAAGAGGTATGTATTTATTTTTAAAATATTACTTTAACATTCCGTATATAAAAAAAAAATTCATGATCTTATACAATCCTTCATCACCTTGAAAATTTTTGTTATGGGGCAAAATAATACTTTTATTTAAAAAAAAAAAAAAAAAAGTGTTGAATGTTCTTGTTCTATATATATGCTATCATTTATCTATTTATTCATTAGATTTTGTCTTCAAAACTTCCGTAGTCAAAATGAGCATGTATCCTAGTAAATGTACGTTTTTACATTAGAAACAATATGAAAACATAACATAAAAATGTAGTATGTGTGTGTAATGTTATATGCTAAAGAGATGTACAGGCTGAAAATTCATGGGTCGCCCCCAACTTCAGTTCAATTGATTCTACAATTTATACAACCCTCCTGTGTTATGCCAGTATCTTCTGTGTTCTTGTAAAGTAAAAATTTATTTTGGCTGTCACCTTTCTATACTTCATTGAGAATATAACACAATTAATATTATTTAATTATACTAAACTAATAGTATTGTTAGCACTGTAATGAAAACTAAGCAGATTTTTTTTCTTGAAAAACTTGAACATCAAATAGCTTCATCATAAAAAAGCTAAAAATCTTTGAAAATTTGTACAAACACAAATTAAATGAAAGTGTATCACTGAATTTCAAACATCAACTATTAATTTAAAAAATATTTATTTATAAAGGTTTTCTTTTTCCCCATTAATATTTTTAATTCAAAAGGTCAGTATATTGTTTATAACTTTTCAAATGTTAAAATATCCTTTTTGTAACTGAAATATTCTGAAACTGTTATTTTAAAAATAATAAATAATATAAAAAAAGCAACACAGATTATTGGACTAATCTCTCAATCAACTAAAGACTTTTTTAGTTGTTAAGTTGGACAGGCTCTTGAGTTTGAGGAAAGATGGTCTTAGTCCAGCCTGAGTTTATAGAAAAATTGTCCCCAAAGTAAGAGATGCTCAGGCACTGGCTTCTAAAGGCCAGACCCATGGCCATGCAGAACTCAAATGTTCACATTCACTCCAAGATATGTATATTTATCAAAGATATGTATATGCATGTCTATGTATGCTATCAAAATATAAACATTTCAGCAAAATTTTTGCAAACCAAATATAGTGTACATCAAAAATACAATTATGATTAATATGGTAAAAACATTTTGTACACTGTACCAAAAGATAACCTAGCAGTACTAACATATAGTATAAAGAGTTATTTTATCCTTGGTCATGAAACATTCAGGAGGTGACAGATATTGGAGACTGGAGTGTAAGAAAGAAATAAGTCATCTATTACTTAACAATATTTTTTTGTGTGTGTGGTTAACTATTTACTAGTTTATTTATCTTTACAAGTTAAATTTCTGTCTTGTCACAGTTAGGTGTTCAATTGCTATTTGTAATGTTGTATAAACATTGTACTAAAATTTTATCTCTCAGGTCTGTTTACAGATATTAATCTAGTGTTTTATATCTTGTAGTGCTGTAAGTGAGAAAGTTGCTCATACTTTCCTGTCTGCGATGATTCCATTGGGATCACAAATTTTATCTCCTGCTTCTGAAGGTATTGGCTTCTCTGAGCTCATGGTTGTAATGGCTATTTTATCTGGAGCTGGTTCTGGTTCTGGTCATCTGGAATTATTTGAAATTACTCCATTATGGCTTGAGAGATGGTACGGATTTAAACACTCATTTTTAGTTATTTTATTATATTTGTAAACCACTTGCACTGAATTATGCATGTTGATAGTTGACTGTCACAAACACACAAATAATGTGCTCAGCACATCATCTGATTTTGTTTTCCTTCAATAAAATGTTTATAACAGGTGTTTTTGTTTGTTTTTAACTATGATAGTCGTATTTATTCTTATTCAGATTTATTATATATACACTATGTTTCAAGATTTTATAAAAATAATTTCAAATACTAGTTCATTTTAAATTGAGTAGGACTTATTTGTCATGGATTCTGCTATTAATTTTCCACCCAAGTAATTTTTTTTTCTTTTTTCCCAGCATACAAAATTTTTTTTTTTTCTCCCTTAGTATATTCTTTGTGATAGCCATCTTGCTACCTTTAACTATGTATTGCTTCCTTTTATTTCAAATTTAATGAAAATGGTCAGTCATTTTTAAAATGTAAAATAGTCTGCACGTTTGTTTTAAACATTGTTGGAAATGTTATGGAAAGTGTTATTTCAAGATGTAATCATTAAATTTTTTAAGAAAAAAATACTATAATTTTTCAATACTGTATTTTAAGTAATCAGAAACTGATTTATTAAAATCAGTTTTGAGTCTTCAAAATTTTAATGGTTTAGTTTGATTTGGAGGTCAATTTTTGCTACACAAGGGCTATACTCCCACACACAATTTTAATGTTATCATAGGACAATTCAACTGACCTGTCCAAGGTACTGGAATAGTGGGTGAATGTAAAGAATCTTATATAAAAGTTTTGTGAAGTAAAGATAATGAATAAGAAAAGTATGAAGTTTTTTTTTTTAAATTTCTCTCAAAAACAGTTTTTGGATTTGTTCTTTTCAAACTGCGGGTTCAGTTGGTCTTGTAAATGTAACTTTAAAGGCATTATTCATTCTTTTTACCATTTTGTTTTAGACTTGAGAAAAAGATTGAATGTGTGTGTGCAGAAAGACAGAGCATAAGTGAAGTTTAACTGTTCAGTTATCCTTATGTTCTACCTCTGGTTTAAATATACTAATTAAAATACGTATTTCATTATATTCTCTAAATTATATGTACTAACAGAAATATATAAGATTTCTTAAATACACCTGTAACTAGCATAAAACTTGTAACATTAGTACTTCACTGTTAACATTCAGCTTTCTAGAAAATGATCTCACTTCATCACATTGAAGGTTCAACTACTCCAGTAGAATAGTAAAATCTAGTAAGCATAGCCTAGCTCTGAGGCAAAATAGTTTCACCTTGCTAAGTGACTGAATCAGTCTACTCACTGATCACTTAACTGATTTTATTTTTCTACTTGTATGTTAATCTCATTTTGCATAGACTTGGGAATTAGAAGGTCTGAAGGAAATAACATACTAAAATAGCTTTAGAAATAATGAAACAGTGAATAAGTTATAAACTGAAGCTTATGATGTTCAGTTTAATTATTTTATTCTGTGTCTTAGTTTTTAAATGTTAATTATGAATGTTTATGGAATAAAACATTGGAAAATGTTCATTACATATGTGTCAGCTCATATGCATATTATTAATTTCAGCAAAATGTATCTAGCTCAGAAGGATGTTTTAGAAAAATTGGAGCAAAATGTTGCAGGAGGAAAGGTAATTGTTTCCCTTTAGTTTATTAGAATACTAAATTTTTTTTCGCCTGTTCTATGTGCTTGCTTGTATCTAGGATGTTTGATATGTTTGTAATCTTTTTTTGCTTCTTGTAACTTATTAAAAAAGCTTAAAAAGAAATTTAAATGGTAATGAAGTGTTTCATTATTTTATCTAGCATCAAATAATGATGGAATCATGTTGTTATTTACTGTCCTACATGGCTGACATAGTTGGTGCCTTACGATACCAAAGTGATAAGTATGATAAACATCTATTCGTCGTCTCTTTTTTTTTTTTTTTTTTTTTTCCCCTTTCTCTTCTCTCTTTTTTTTTTTTTTTTTTTTTTTTTTTTTTTTTTTTTTTTTTTTTTTAAGAGAATATAGCTACAGTATTTTTAAAAAATATCTAACCATTTTAATTGTGACCTATATATATTGAAGCATATTACTTCTTAGCAGAGCCTTCATGCTAACCAAGGCCTAGGAAAATAAAAAAGATATATGTATTTTTAATTGTTAATAAAGTGAATCTTTGATGTCTATATTTTATAACTGAAAATTTTTAGCTTAACGTAAGCATAATTTAAATAAGATGTCTTAAAAATAGTTTAAGTAGTTTAAATAATGAAGTAAAAACTAGAAAATGTCTATTTATCATGAAATAATCAATGAATGACATGTAATGTGGTTGAAGATACGAATTTCTTCTAATATGATAGGATGCTTTTTTAATATTCTCACTAAAATATTTATTTTTAGATTAATTCATTATAAGATAGTGTCTTTCTGAACAATTTGAATTGGGTGTGAAATATATGTGCTTACAAAGTTAGTCTTTTCTCAGGGTTTAATAACATTTAAAGCATGGTTAGAACTTAATTGATCAGGGACAGCTTTAAACATGTGTGATCTATTATTTTAAGATCTTTTCACAGCCTGCTCTTTGGGATCTAATAGATAAGGAAACAATAACTTGGATAAAAATTGTAATTTTTTAACTGTCTCTCTTCAGACTTGCTGGAATCAGTAGAACTGGAACAGCTTCTCCACCTTGTGATAGAGACCTCCATCACCCAGAAATAGATTCTGATTGGGCTGAAGACATTGGACCTGATGATGAAGAATCAGCTGGGGAAGATTCAGTGAGTTTTCTTCTGTTATCTGTTACATTTGTGTGAAATATATCTTCTTTCAGAACCTGGATGTTATTTCAAAATTTGCTCCAGTTTACTCATTGTAATTTTTCAGACATCTGTGTATGTGTTCAAATCTCCCTCTCTCTTTTGTAAAGTTCTTTAAAGCATTCTATACTATCCCTCTCTTCTTTCTTTATTTTTGCAAGCTATGTGTTTGTAATTGTATATGTAATTTTTGAAATTGTTGCATTTTTTCACCTTTTTTTTTCCCAGGATGAAGATTGTCTATTTAATAAGCTTTGCACCTTTACTATAACTCAAAAAGAATTTATGAATCAGCATTGGTATGTGTTCAAAAGCCTATATTCACTTGGTTAATAAATTGTGTGTCATTAATTTAATTTATCATTTTAAATTTATATGCATAGTTTAAATAAATGTTCATATTTAATACCCATTATCATTACTAGTTTCTCATTATATTTGCCATATCTTAGGTATATATGTCTGTTCAATGTGTTTCATATGTATTAAATTTCTTTTTGTGGCGAAATTTTTAATTAAACCTACTGATGGATTTGATCTTATCAGTTTTATTATTTCTTTGCTCAAACATACATTTTAATATTTACAAAAAAAAAATATTTGTCAATTCAATTTAAAAATAAGTTTTTACTGTTATTATATGATGCTTAATTTTTACAACACTAATAATGTAAATAATTCAACGCGAAATAAAACGTATAAAGAGGGCATAGACTGCCGAACAAATTAACAGAAAACCTACCCTAGCACTGAAAATTTTAACTTTTCAATAAAAGATTGTGCAGTTGCAACAAATCCTCATAGTGAAAATGGACAAATATAACTAAAAGTAAATAATTCAACAATGTAAGATAATTATTAGCAGGAAGAATGTAGACAAAAAATAAACAGAAATCGCGCACTTAGGGCTCAACGCACCATAATGCAAGCTTCTGTAGCAGTAAAAGAACTAAATCTTATATCGAGGTAACTGACGGGTCTCGTCATCAGGAGGCCTAATCAGGAGATCCGCAATGAAACAATGGAGATCTCGGGGCCTTGGGATGTCTTTCAGTTAGACCTGCATTCTATTCAGAAAGTTCCCCCTTGAGGTAACTGATTTGGTTTGGCCTCCTGATGATGAGACCAATCGGTTACCACTATATATGGTTAAGTTCTTTTACTACTACAGAATCTTGCATTATGGTACGTTGAGCCCTAAGTGCATGATTTCTGTTTATTTTTGTCTACATTCTTCCTCCTAATAATTATCTTGCTTTGTTGAATTATTTACTTAGTTATATTTTTAATTTTTACAAGTCTGGAATTTTTAAAAGCAGTTCTAAGTGAAAATATTTAAAAGACTGCTTATTAAACAGAAACATTCCTCTCAAAAAGGAAGAATTGCATCAATTTTTTGGGAAGTTACTCCTTGTTTTGCATTTTTTAAGTGTAGTGCTGTAAGTTTTTTCTTTTTTTGTGTGTGTGTTGTTACTTTTTAATGTATTTAACTTTTTTAAAATCCATGTTTTCACAAATGATAGAATTATAACCATTAATGCTGTGAACAAAATTCCTTAATTTAAGTTCTTCCATTTAATAGGTATCATTGTCATACTTGCAAAATGATTGATGGGGTTGGTGTATGCACTATATGTGCTAAAGTTTGTCACAAAGATCATGATGTGACTTATGCAAAATTTGGGTCCTTCTTCTGTGATTGTGGAGCTAAAGAAGATGGAAGTTGTCAAGTAATTAATTTGAAGCATTTTTGTAACTTCTTTCATTCATTCAATATTCATACTCTAAAGCTATTAAATTTGTTTGCATTGTTTTTTGTAATTAGACTTTACTACAAAGAAAAAGAAGTAAATTTTTTATGAAAACATATACATGTAATGTCTATTTTGTGGGGTAATGATACCTCAGGTCTCTGACGTATGATAGATGTTCCACTGGTGCTTTCTGTTCATTTAAATAGGAAAATGATAAATCATTTCTGATTTTAGAAGTATTTTTCTTTTGCATTCAGTAGCAAAGAATTACAACTGTATTGTAAATTATGATACTGGTTTGGTTTGGAGCACTACGGTCAATTTTTGCTACACAAGGGCTAATTAGACCTGGACCTACTGTTTAAAGCCAAATGGCTACAGACTTTGGTACTGAATGCCAGCGCCCTAGCCATTTGGCCATCTTCTGGCTAAAAAATTATCATACTGAATTATAAATTTTAAAATCACTGTAAATTCTAATAATTATGTACAATTAAAATGTTATATTTTGTGGAAGTTTTGGTATTTTTCTGTGGTAGTTTTTAATCACAAGTTAAAGCATTTATAATGTGTAGCGTAAACCGATAATCTTTATGCTGCTAAAATAAGTATTTTCTGTTTCTAATTGTTTTATTTCATAGAATATTAGATTTATTTAAACTCTATTATATATGTGTGTATATGTGTGCATATGTATATGTATGTTTATATTTAAGAACTTTCTATATATAAAAAGATATGCTGAAATCTGCAACATTTTTGGGTATAGTATAGTGGCACTGTACCCGAATACATCTCAGTTTACTGAATCCAAATAAGATTTGTTTATGAAAAATGGGGTTTTTTTTTTCTTTCCCCCTTTCCTCACTGTTATGTAGCTGAAAGCCACATGTAGTGAGGGGGCAGAATATATTGCACAGCACAGTTGGGGTTGGAGACTGAAGGGGGCAGAGCCCTTTTATTTATATATATATATATATATATATATATATATATATATATATATATATATACATGCGTGTGTGCATGTGTTTATTTAAATATTTGTATACATGAAGCTATATGCATACTAAAATATTCATAAGTTATGCAGACAAATCATTAGTTTACTTACATTTGACATAAGTGAACAGTTTTTCTGTTGACTTTATTTTGTTCTTTCGTAGTACATTTAAAACATTCAGTATTAGTTAGAACAGTAGTATATTTACACCATTTGACATCTTTAATGTAGCTGAACTGAAAAATAATTTTTAAAAAAAGATCCAATTCAAAAGAAACAGATAGCTTTGACTGTGAATTTTGAAGTCTAACAAGAATAAATCCTAGTTAAAAAGCCTTTTTAACTGCATGATTTCATGACATTTGACATTTTCTTCATAGATTTTGGTTCTAACTAAATATTTGTTGCCAAGAATCCTGAATTTGGCATTGTCTCTTAGGGACAGAAGAAAAAAAAAATTTAGCTATAGATATATTGATGAATTGAGGAGTATGGGTTGCATTTTCACTAATTTCACTCTGTTTGATTCCTGGAGAATTCCATTTATTTATGGCTTGATACAAGGTATACGAAGGCTAGTTTTTAGGAGTTGAATTCCAAAAAGCAGTAGTTTGCATACACACAGATTTGAAAATGAGCTTTTAGAGTAGGAAGCTGTTGTCATTTATTTTATGGGTATAGAATGTAATGTGGTTATTGTCAATGTACAAGAGGGCTTGACTTCTTAAGAGTAAATTAGAGGGCTCGAGCCTTGTGGGAAAGAATCATAAAATATATTAATGTGGGAAGGATTAAATTTGAAATAGGGAACAAAAAATTCTTTGTATAAGTTTAGATGAGAGAGAGTTTCATATTTACTCACGTTTGTAGTAGTAAAGAATAATTTATGCAAGTTAAAACTTTAATAAAAGTATCAAGCTGTTAAAATCATGTTTCCTTACAATTTTTTAAGTTGTATTTCAAATATTTCATTCGATTAAAATGAAGAGAGAGTATAAACAAAAGGTATAATTTAATCAATTTCAAAATTGTTTTGTATGTACAAAATGTAAGACTTTGGTGTATTCAGATTTGGTTTCATACTCTTATTTAAACCTTTAATGCAAGATCAGAAGCAATATGAATTGTCACTAAAATAAGATTTTAGTTTTATTCTACTTTATTTTATATACTGTCATGGGAGATTTCATGTTGTATTACATATATATTTTATAATTTATAATTTCTTATGTTTATAACCATGGCCATTGTTGCAATCTATTTAATTAATTTCAGGCACTTGTTAAGAGAAGTCCTAAAGTAATGACTGAAAATAATACACCTCCTCCATCAAGTACTGGTTTTTCATTTGGCTCTGAATCTATATTGCCTAGCTCCTTAAGAAGGCGTCCATCTTCTCCATCTGCCTCAGGATCAGCTAATGCTAATGGGGAACAGTCTCGTAACCAGGCATCTGATGGTAAAAAGAATAGTGATGATGCGCTTAAGCATAGACAGACTCTTGCAAAACAACTAGAAGTAATACTTTCATCAGATATACTTGTTATGATTTTTTTTGTGTGTGTGCAAGATTTTGTTAAAATACAGTTTTCATAGTTTTATGTTGATATTTAAATTGATTTTTAGGCCTGCATGAAGTTTCTTATATTGCATTGTCTTTTTTTATTGTGTCTAGACAAGAGGCACTGTTGATATTTTGATCTTTTGATGAATTAATTTTGTACAAGGAAGCCTAACAAGCTCAAATTTTGAATCATAATATTTAATAACTAAGATTTATGTTGTATTTCATTATGAATACTACTGCTGTAATACCTTGTAATTTTACTTTAGTAATCTGGATATTATGTATGCTAGGTGATATTTCACCTGAAAGAAGATTTTCATTACCCAAAACATGTAAATTGATCAAGTAGTATTAATAGTAGTTTGTAAAGGTTAATTTAAAGTTTGGGAATGTATGGTTATCAATTGCTTTAAACTAAATTATTTAATCATTTTATGTGCCTTATTTTTCAGGGCTCAAGGGAGGAGTTCATTGAGATTATTGTAAGTTAATACTATATTATTGGTTTTGTTATATTTTAATGGAATATATATTCATGTATGTATTTATAATCTCATCTTAGTTATTTATAGTTTCATTTTTTTTTCTTTGTGAATTATCTTTAAATTTTAAAATTTTTTTACTAGTCTCGGACAGATATATGTCCAACAGTTTTGGAACTGCTTTATTATCTGATGCCAGCAATCAGTCAAACTGCTCAGAGAAATTCACCAATAGGTAGCTCTATTAGAGCTCAGAATGCATTGTTAGAACTACATACCCAGGACAAAGAGTTTGAGCAATCAGATCAATTAATGGTATGTCAGAATCTGTCTTTCATAAAATTGTAACTCCTCATAAATTGTGATAACTTTTTCTTTTCAATCCCATATTGCACTTTATAGATAACTAGATTTTTTTTTCATATATCTTTATTTTCATGTTCTCTGTAATTTTTGAAGTGATTAATTTTCCTTTTTATTCATTTAAATTGAGATGTTTTTAAAGTTATATATAAGAATCCTTTGTTGTTTTTCTTTTAAATTATGAAGCTTTTTTGATATTTCTGTAAAAAAATTTAAAAGTTGTTTTGAATTTAACCCTTAGACCGTTGAGTTTTCGCCTTCTGGTTCTTCCCCCAGCGTTGGGTTTTTAATTTGGCAGTGCGTTTCGGAGGATCTGCATTTTAAAGGGACGTTAAAAAACGCAAGTTCTATACAGTTAAATTACTTAATCAAAATAAATAGTACAAAATAAGTGAAACATAAAATTTTTAAGAATTCATATATATAATTATATAATGTACAGATTTTTTGGATTATAAATTTCTTATACTATGGTATATTTTAAAGCAAGGTGATATGCATAAACCCACTTCACTGTCTTTATACCATATAGTCTATTCATCACTTAGTCCACTATTGTATTTTCATCACTTTTGTTGTCGAATAAATCTGAATACCACTCTCGGGATCACTTGAAATGTCAGTTCCTTTTGAAAACCCAAAATTCCCACCATTTTATACTGTATGTATTCTAAAAATAATCATCTAAAAATCTACTTATTATCTGGAGAAATACTATACGAATGCCTTTAAAGTGCTGTCACCTATTAATGAATGAAAAAATCAATTTAGAATGCGTTAAACGTGTTTGTAACGCACAAAACATTGGAATATCCAGATGGACGCGTCCAGAGCGTTCGTAACGCTGGGGGAAAGACTCGAATGAACACGCTGAGCGCATTCGTAATGGTCTAAGGGTTAAAGAAGCAGTTATATTATTCATAATTATTATGCTGTCTGGTAGAATATAGTATGAAAATAGAAGTATTCATCAGTAAGACTATGTACATAAATCAGTAATGTAACTGAATGAAACTATTAGTTCATCTGTTTTGGTAATATTGTGGAATTTTTTCTGCTTAGGTACCAACTTTAGGCTCACAGGAAGGTGCATTTGAAAACGTTCGTATGAACTATTCTGGGGAACAAGGTCAAACTATTCGTCAGTTAATTAGCAGTCATATGATTCGTAGAGTTGCTATGTGCTGCTTAACATCTCCCCAAGGGAAACGACAGCACTTAGCTGTGAGTCATGAAAAAGGAAAGGTAATGGATATAGTTGTTTTAATAGTAATAATATAGATGATATTCCTCTTCCAGGATAAATCATTATGATCAGTTTTACTGCATGCTTTCTTAAACTTTGAAAAAAATAATTAAGATTATTAGAGTTGCAAGAAAAAAAATTGATTTGGCATGAAGATTTACAATGCATTTATTATTGTAACTGTGGAAGTGTTGAGTCTAAAAGTGCATTTTTGAGCATTTGTCTAATATGTGCTTTTTATATTTTGCTGTATTATTCAAAGGGTGTATCTATTCTCTCATACAGTGAAAGCATATTCTTATATCCTACATGTGCATGCATAGACACTAAATTATTTTCAAAATGAAAAACTGGGTGTTATTTATTTATCAAAATTTATCTATGTCCTAGTCAGAAGTATGTTGATTGTGTGTTTTAAACTCTAATAGTAAATGTCATTGATCATACTGTTTCATTTTTGAGTCTTAATTACTTGGTCTGAAGAGTAAATGTTTATATGATTCAAAATTTTTAATGTTCTTTTTCTCCTAGATCACTCTTCTTCAACTGTCTGCCCTTCTCAAGCAAGCTGATTCAAGCAAGAGGAAGCTGACTTTGACTGTAAGCAAAATTATCAGTAAATATTTGCTTTATTAAGACATTGTAGGATATTCTTTACTCAACCTACTTAAATTTATTTTCCATTGATTACTACTATTATTCTCTACTATTAATCTGTAAAATATTTTCATTTCAAATTTTCTTTTCATATTGATACCTGTATAACTTTTAGCATTATTAACACAGCAAACATGTTCCAGTGCTAAATTTACACTTATTTTTAAATCTAATTATTGATCCAGGATTATTAAATAGTGCCCAAAAATGAGGGAATGGAGGTCAAAAACCTTTAGGATTTGCCTTAACAATGATAGGATATATTGAATGATTGATAAATTTTATGATAGAGAGGAGCATAACATCCAATCCTTCGTAGATCCATTGATGTATACAGCCGATTCTGGTTAATCGGAACATGATCATTTTGGTCCTAATAACCGGCTGATCCAATTAAACGAACATGCCTTATGTTACAATATGGGATTCGGTCCAAATAAGTGGCTGGTCCAATTAACCAGAATTGACTGTATATGTATGTAATATTTGTTAACGTTTCCTGAGTATTTATTCTTCAGAAATAAGAGTGAAATGTTTGTGAAAGTCAAAGCTTTTGAACTTTCAAATGCAAGTTTCCATGTAAAGTTTATAAATCTAAATTTCTCTTTTCTTTCAGCGCTTAGCGTCTGCACCTGTTCCCTTCATGGTCTTGTCCATCACAGGGAATCCATACAATGAAGATTTTCTTGCTGTGTGTGGGTTAAAAGTAAGTTTTATCAGCAAAGATTATGCTTTAAAAAGTACAGTATGTAAGCAGTTTTACTTATATTAATCTCATTTTTGTTACAGGATTGTCATATCCTTACTTTCAGTGGATCAGGATCTGTTTCGGATCATCTTGTTTTACATCCTCAGTTAGAATCTGGAAATTATATAATCAAAGTATGTTTTATTATAAATTAAAAGGTTATATATTCCTTTAATGAATGTTATCTTACTATTTTTCTTTACCTTGTAGGCAATGTGGTTACCTGGTTCTCAGACCGAATTGGCTCTAGTTACTGCAGATATGGTAAAAATTTATGATTTAGCTCAAGATGCTCTAAGCCCTCAGTTTTTCTTCTTGCTACCTAGTGAAAAAATAAGAGACTGCTGTTTCATTTTCTCTGATGATGGTCAACGTCACTTAGCCCTCATGTCATCAGCTGGCCATATTTACTATCAGCCCATGGTAGAAGAGAGTTGTGCTAAGCATGGTCCATTCTATGTCACAAATATTATGGAGACTAAGCATCCTGAACTTAAAGTAATTTTTTAAAATTCATTTTGTGTGTGTTTTGTTGTATAATATGAACTACTTTTTTTATGATAGATATTGATTTCAACTCAAAACATTTTCTGCAATTTTAATTTTTCCAAAATGATTTTGTGTTAAAACTATTTTCTTTGGGACTTCTATAGTTGTAATTCATTTTAATTTTCGGTGTTTTTACAACATAGGTTTCATTTTATCTGTTATAAATAAATTATTCCCAGTTTGCACAATTGATATCAAATAAAATACTCAAATCATATACCCACAACCTAGTTATTCATTTTCTGTAGTCATATATATATCATTGATTTAAATAGATTTAAATATCATTACACAGCCTGACAGTCTAGCTTCTGCAAAACTGAATGTAACTGATTGATGCATGTAATACAATGACATTTTATTTTCATATTCATTGTGTTGAAAATGGAAACAAAGTGAGTTATTGTTCATAAGTTTGATGGAGAATTTGTAATGCTTCTCTCTCATAACATTATCTTGTTAAAACTTTGTCAGATATGACTAAATTTTTAACTCTAGAACCAAATTTTTTTTAAAACCCTCTCCTCTTTTCAAGGATTGGTCCATATACTGAAACCAGATATGCTTTTGATTTTACTTCATTATAGCTCTTCAGTGATTTTGAGAGGCATTTGTAAGTGAATTCACAATGTTCTTTATCATAATCAGGTAGTGATAGCCATCAGTAATCAGCCTTGTTGGTTTGTAATCATTGCAAGAAATGTTAGTATATAGCTATTAAATTTGGTGATTTGCAAATACAATAACAATAAGTTCCATCCTAAAGTTATTCATCTTTGGTTTTCCAGTACTACCTTGATTTTTGTGTAATGGTGTCGCTTTTGCATTATTTAAACATGATTGGCCCCTTTTTTTCTTAAATTCGTTTTGTTTTGTGTTGTGTTCGTTGTATTTTTGTCCAAAAAGAACTTTCACATCTTATATATTGTTATCAGGTTAATCAAATTATCAAGAATCACAATTGCATGTTTTATTTACTTGTATTATATAAACAGGTATTTCTTTTTCTTCTTAAAGAGAAGTAGGATTGTTGCTTGGAAAATTTAAATATATTCTTAAATTTACTGATAGTACATGATAGTGCTTAAAATTTTCATGCAATAAATATTCTCTGGGATATTATCTTTTTATTTTCGCTTATAATAGTTAAGATGTAACATGCATGTTGACACGTATGAATGCTCCAATGAGCTAGATATCACTGTGTTAATTTATACACATCTGTTTCTACTTGTAAAATAACCTTTTTTCAATGCTTTTGCTTGCTTTAAATTTGGTAAAAGTTGCATTGTAGCAGGTGTTAATTTGCTGTAATGCTCTTTCATAATCACTTATATGAAAACTTTCTTCAATATCTTCAAACAAAAAGTTTTTTTATTCCAGTTGAAGAAATTTATTAAAATGTTCAAATGCTATTAATTTATATTGATAAGTGGTGAAAATAACTAACCATTATGTTTTAAAACAGATTTTATTTGTATGTATTTAATTATTATTTTGCTAATATCATTTGCACTAAAAATTACTCCACTTTATCCCTCTTAGGATTCGAATGGTATGGTTGGAGGAGGTGGAGTTTCAATTTACTACTCCCACACACTACAGCTTCTGTTCTTCAGTTATACTCAAGGGAAAAGTTTCATTGCTCCTTTATCTCGAATATCCTCTCAGTTACCTCAAATGTTTCTTATTCAAATGAAAAATAATAGCAATAATGGTAATAATAGCAGTAATAGTAAACCTGGACTACAACCACTCTGCCAGTGGTCGGAAGTTGCTAATCATCCTGGCTTAATATTAGCTCAAATGCAAGCTTCAAACAATCCTGTCATATTAATGGTGAAACCAGACACAGTATTGGTTCAAGAAATTAAATTCCTTACAGCAAAGTCTAAAATAACAGATATGGTTGCTATTAGGCATGTTATTACTTGTGGTGAATTAAGAACAACATTGATTCTTTTATGTGAAGATGGTAGTCTTCGCATTTATATGGCCAATCAAGATCAAACAAATTACTGGTTAACACCTGCATTTCAGCCGCTTTCTGTATCAACTTCTAGTAAACCATCTAAAAAGAAAAAGGCTGCCAAAAGTGGTCGCCCTGTGGGTAGTGTTTCTTTCCCTGTAGATTTCTTTGAGCATTGTACTGTAATGAATGACATAGAGTTTGGAGGCAATGATGTTCTTCAGGTGTATAATACACAACAAATTAAGCACAGATTAAACACCACAGGATTATATATAGCCAGTACTAAGCCCCCTGGATTTACAATTGAAGTTAATAATTCTGACAATTCTATGGTGATGGTTGGTTGTCGTATACTTGTTGGTAGTCAGGATATTCTAAGAGCACCATCCTATATAGAATTATTTGGTCGTAGTTTGCAAATCAATTTGAGTAGAAATCGGTGGTATGATTTTCCTTTTTCACGAGAAGAATCACTTACAGCTGATAAAAAACTTAGTATCTTTTTTGGTGCTAGTTCAGATCCCTCGGGTGTAACTATGGTAGATTCAATAAAAATATTTGGTAAATCTAAAGAAGTGTTTGGATGGCCAGAAGATAATGATGACTTTCCTACTCAACCTGCATCCGGAACAACTGGAAATTCGAGTACAGAAACAGGAGTGGAAGTTGATGGTTTATCTGCTGTACCTTTACCTCTCACTCCTCTAGATCGTCTTGTTAGTAGCAGCTTGGAATTACTAGAAGGTTGTTTTTCTGCTGTTTTTAACACTGAAGATCTTCCTCAGATGAAAGACACTGCTATAGAATTTTGTACTGCAATGCTTACTTGGCCAACACCACCTGTTGTTCATGAACATGTTAAAAGTTTGCTTGCCACTCTCTATCCAAACAGAAATGCTTATTGCACACATAAAGATGAAGCTTTGTTAAATTACGTATTGCAATGTTTGAATGCTAGTCAGGATGGAAAGCCATCAGATGAATTAGACGGAGAAGCTTTATACCGTTTAGTAGCAATTACTAGGGGAGTTGCTGTTGCTCGACCAGCTAATTTAGTGCGTTTTGCTGAAAGTCATGATAATCTTGCTGTAAATGAATCACCAGCTACTGATTCAGACCAAACTGTTAGTAAAGCAAAAGAAACTGAAGGATCAACCAGTACAGCAGAGAAACATGGATCTAAAGCTTTAGATAGCCCACCAAAATCTGAATATTCTGGATCTGCTCATTTTATTATACAACTTACTGATGCATTCTGGCATTTACATTCAATGCAGCCATCAAATCCTGCTATAGCTCCTGTTTCATATCGTGGACTTGTACATGTTGAAGCCACAGTTCATGCCTTAGTTGAAGTTATCCATGCATTTACTGCTTATGATCTTGAACATATTCCATTAGCTACAAAATTGTATGTGAAATTATTACTTTGTGAAGATACTGTAGTGAGTTTTGCCGCTAAGCAAGCCTTAATAAGGGTATTAAGACCTCGTGTTAGGAGGAGAAAAGTATTTATTCCTTCACCTCCTCACTGCAGCACACCAGGAGAAATTCATGAAGCTGAATCATCTGAAAGCAGGGGACATCCACAACCCCAAGTTCCATCTCAGTCTGCCCCAAGCACATCTAGTCAAGCCCAAGCTCAAGTACCTGCTCAAGCTGAGTTGCATTACTTTAATCAAGATCTTGAACAATTTGAAATAGTAGATGGAATAGTGCCATTAGTTCTTCCTCCAGTAGATGGTGCTGGTGGTGGGATTCCTAACTTTGAAGCTCTGATTTCAGGACAGGGTGGCTTTCCTATGTTAGACATACCACCAGATGATGATGAAACTATGGTAGAACTTGCCATTGCACTTAGCTTACAAGAACAGCCTGAGGATCAGCCGGGAGGCTTATCACTTCAGACCTTGTCTCTCGAATCTCAGGAATCTCACAATGCATCTTCACTAGAAGGGGGGCATTATTCAGACACTACTGCATCAGCTGGTGCTAGTGATGATGAAGGAAGCACTGCTGCCACCGACGGGTCAACGCTGCGTACTTCTCCTGCAGAGCAAGAGGGTAGTGCTGGCTCTGAAAGTGGCGGTAGTGGAGTGGAATCTATTATTGGGGAACATAATGTTAGTGGGCGTAGCAGTGCATATGGAGATAATGTTCCTGAGAGCATTGCAACTGGGGCTAGATCTGAGACTAGTTCAGTTGGAGTACCTAGCTCTACAATGCCACAGAGTGAGGAAGGACTTGAAATGGAGACTGACATGGACTCAGGATTTTGTTTGCACACATTAAGAATGTTACTTTTAGAAAAAATGTTAACTTATTTACCTGAACTGGGAGAGGTTGGGGGAGTTAGAGCAATCCCATTTATGCAAGTTATATTGATGCTGACTTCTGATCTTTCTGGTGAAGAAGAGAAAGACTGTGCTACATTAGCAAAACTTCTTCCTGCTCTTGTTTCTGCCCTTGATATCAATAGCAAAGATATTTCAAAAATAGCTGAAAGAACTGCTAAAAGAGAAGTAAATTTAATTGTAATGAGATTATTAAGTATCATGATGTCAAGAGTTAAAGGTGCTACAAAAAGTGTTGGAGAATCATCTACTTTCTGTAGTAGTGCCACTGCTTTAGCATTAGTTTCGGCAAATGCAATTGATTATTGTTTACAAGTCCTTAAAGTATTGTTAGATTACTGGAAAAGTATGCAAACAGATGACAAATCTTCTAGCATTACTGGTAATTTGTTGAAATCTCATCCATTATCACCTCCTCCTGACATGTCTCCCTTTTTCCTTAAACAGTATGTCAAAGGACATGCCAATGATGTCTTTGAAGCATATCCTCAGTTACTGACTGAAATGGTTTTGCGACTACCTTACCAAATCAAAAAGATTTTGAATTCAATACCTAATTCTCATCCTGTTGTTTTCTCTCAATCTTGGTTTTTATATCTATGTGAATATATGATGATGCAGCAAACACCTTTTGTTCGGCGTCAAGTTAGAAAACTGTTACTTTTCATTTGTGGTTCTAAAGATAAATATCGTCAATTAAGAGATTTTCATGCCCTTGAATCTCATATTAAAGATGTTAAATCAATATGTAATCAAGGGGGATATGAAGATTTCTCTCCAAATAATACAATGCTTAATTTGTCATATGACTCACTTATTAACATGATTGAACACTTGAAGGCTTGTGGGGATATTGCTACATCAAGAACTATTAATTGGCAAAAATTCTGTCAAAAAGATGAAAGTATTCTTCCATTTTTAATCAATGTAAGTTTCTTATTAAATGAAGGTGTTTCACCTATTATTCTACAACTTCTTCAATGTGCTTTATGTGGTGCTAAAGCTATGCAACAGCAACAGGTGACTGGCAATTCCACACCGCAAGTATCAACATCACCATCTAAACAACGTAAAGAGAAGGATAAAACAGAGAATGAAGATGAAGCCACTGATTCTTCCAAAAGTGATTTAGCTCAGTGTATGGCTCTAGCTCAGCAAGTGAATAAATTTGTTGATAAGAATTTAATGAGCTTTTTCATGTGTGCATTTCTCTTGGAATCAAATTCTACTTCTGTGAGATGGCAAGCCCATTCTTTGATGTTTCATCTGCATAAAAATTCAAATCCAAGTCAACAAGAAACCCTTTTAGATATGATGTGGAAATTGTGGCCTAAATTACCAGCTTTTGGCCGCAGGGCAGCCCAATTTGTTGATTTACTTGGCTACTTTACTCTAAATATGCCTCAGCAAGATAAGGAAAAAGAATACATTGAAAAAGCTCTTGAAGTTCTACATCAGCAGAATCAGTTATTGATGAATCATCCAAATTCTAACATTTATAACTCTTTACAAGGTTTAGTTGAATTTGATGGCTACTACTTAGAAAGTGAACCATGTCTTGTCTGTAATAATCCTGAAGTTCCATATACAAATATTAAGTTGTCTGCTATCAAAGTTGATTCTCGCTTCACTACAACTACCCAGATTGTCAAGTTAATTGGAAGCCACACCATCTCCAAAATTACTCTTAGAATAGGAGACTTAAAAAGAAACAAAATGGTTCACACCTTAAACATTTACTACAACAATCGTTGTGTACAATCTGTTGTTGAATTGAAGAATAGGCCATCCATTTGGAACAAGGCAAAAAAATGCACACTTGCTGCAGGTCAAACAGAGTTAAAAATAGAATTTCCTCTTCCTATTGTTGCTTGTAATTTAATGATAGAATATGCAGATTTTTATGAGAATATTCAGGCATCATCTGAGACTCTTCAGTGTCCTAGATGCAGTGCATCTGTTCCTGCCAATCCTGGTGTTTGTGCTAATTGTGGAGAAAATGTTTTCCAATGTCATAAATGTAGAGCAATCAATTATGATGAAAAAGATCCATTTTTGTGCAACTCTTGTGGCTTTTGCAAGTATGCCAAGTTTGACTATACTATAACTGCTAAACCATGTTGTGCTGTTGATCCAATAGAAAATGAAGAAGATCGTAAGAAAGCAATCAGTACCATCAACAGTTTGTTAGAAAAAGCTGATAGAGTATATAAGCAGCTTATTGCTAATAAGCCTGCTCTAGAAAGTCTTCTGCTAAGAATATATGAACATGGATTGCTTGAAAAAACTGTTGATGAGAATTCAGGCTCTGCCTCATCAGGAGCATCAGTATCGTCAACTAATGTCAATCGTGCCATTCAACAGTTAGCTCAACGTTATTGTGCCGACTGTAAAGCATCTTTTGATGAATTGAGCAAGATAGTGCAAAAGGTATGTAGTAATAATGTCTTGATCTTTTTTAAGGTATATGATGATTCATTAACATATTAATATAAGCTTGTTTGGTACAGCTTGTTTTGTGACATTTTTACAATCGATTATTATTCTTATCAGGTAGTATTAAAAGCATAGCTAATCACGATGTATTTAAATGTATTGTGCTAATCTTGTAATTATTAGAACATAAACAGAAGGACACTTTCTCATTGTACGATACACCATTTGTATATCAAATTAAAGAGACAATATGAAACTAGAACCAAGTTATGTGATTAATCACAAACGCATTTGTAAGTTTTTTTTTACCTTAGTGACATGATAAAGTTGGTAAATAAGTTATTTTTCACTTTGACTTAGTATTCGCTCAATTTAAAAATAAAACGCCTATAACATGTGCTTAAAGTTGCTTTGATTTTGGGAAGAAGAAAAAATATATATATATTAAACTTTAATCCCATTAATACATTATGAAAACTGATATTTTTCATAGATATTTTATGAAAACTTTTCTATTTTCTGTATACCAAAGAGTTGAAATTGAAAGTTATAATATGTCCTTGTAATCTATACCTAAACAAAACTATAAAATCAAAATTTTCAATTTTAATTGTATACTTGTAAATTTTTAATTCATATAATACTAACTGTTCAAAGCTTATTTACCTTTTTTGTCCTACATTCTAGATTTTTCCCTGAAAATGTTAACTCATAAACAAAATCCTTTTCTCTTTTTTCAGGTACTTGCCTCTCGTAAGGAATTAGTTGACTATGAGCGACGACAACGGGAATCTAGAACTAAATCTTCAGCTCACCTTTCTCAAGAAAGTATGTTGAAACGTCAAACTCCTGATGAACCTAAAAGCCCTACATTGGTTGCAAATGTTCCTGGAAAGTGTTATGGTTGTGCCAGTTCTGCAGTTGAACATTGTGTTACTCTTTTGAGGGCATTATCTACAAATACCCGGTATAGATTAATATTATGTAGTCGAGGGTTAATACGTGAGCTAGTTGCATATAATTTACGGCATGGAGGTGTTCGTGTGAGACATGATGTTAGACAGTTGCTCTGCTCACTCACTCGGGACAATGCTAAGGCTACATCAGATCTAAATTCTTTGCTGATGGAAAAAATTTCAACTGCTCTTAAAGGACATGTGACTAGTCCAGATCTTGCTGCTGCTGTGCGTCATGAAGTTGCCCTGCTTGCAAGCAGTTTGCAAAAAGAAGATTCCTGTTGGGAACAAAGATTAAGGTCAGTTTTTTTGGGGTTTTTTTCCAACTCTTCTATGACATATAGTTTTAAACCAAGTTTTTTTTCTCTTAAATGATTGGTATTAAAAAGGTATATGCTTACATATGCAAAATTAATATCTATAAATGCCACAGAAAAACTGATATATCCTCTATCACCTTAAGCAAAAATAAACTTCTGTAATTTGACTGAAGCAGCTTCTGAATGAACTCTCATTTATTGTGTTGAATGTATAAAATTTTCAATTATCCAAGTGCATTCTGCACTTGTTATAAGTTTAAACTGTACCATAACTATTTTACATGTGTAATTTTTTATGCTCTAAGCCACAATTTACTGTAATTTTTAGAAAACTTTATAAATATTTAACTTAATACTTTTATTTTGTTATATTGCCTAAATTTAATTGCATTTTTTTTCTATGTTTTTTATTACATCAAAACAAACTTTTATTTTTTATTTAGATGTGTGATGAAGTTATTTCTTATGGGTGTCAATGCTAAAAGTTCTGTTGTCATGGAAAGTATAACACTTCCATGTCTCAAAATACTGCAAGGCCTTATTAAACCAGAACCTTTTATGAGTAAGAAAAATAAGGATAAAACTGTTGATTCGTTAGCAACAGTGAATGTATCAGGTATGTATTATTATTACATTTTTTTATCTTTGTGTGATATGTATTTTTGACAGAAATACTCTATATATTGATGAGTTATAATCCTATTTACTTTGTGTACAATGTATGAACTATGTGAAACAGTTTGAATTATAAGAGTATTTGTTGTTTCAAAACATAAAATTCACTAAAATTCAAATTTTTAATTTTTTTATGTTAAGAATGATTTTTTAAATGTTATTTCCCTCCCCTCCCCTTCCTAAAAAAACTTTTTTATTGATGTTCTCCATTAATGCAACTGTCTGTCTATCCAGAAACTGTAAACCTAAATTTTTATTTTTAAAATAGTTGGATATAATTAGATAAATTTTGAAGTATGATATGAAGTGAATAAATGTTGTTTTCAAAGATCTTCATTACACAAGAAAAAGTTACAGGAGAGGCAAGAGCAAGGTGTTTTGAAATATCAGTCTTTTTTGAATGGCCTAGGTGGGAAAAGATCTGTTTTTATTAAAAAATTTTCTAATTTGGTCCTGGAATTCATTATCTTAATAATGTCTGTTGTTGAGAACTTAATTGAAAAAAAAATTGTTAAGGAATTCAACTGATAAATAAAGCAGTTTTAAGGATTATGATAGAAAGAATATCATCTGAATGAATGCAAAATTGTCACTGCTTAAACAGTAAGAAGCAGTTATGCCCCAAGAACTGCCTAAAGTTGCTTCACTTTTGTGTGGGCATGTAAAATATATTTTTGACCATTCAAAATAAGCTTGTGTAAAGTTATTCTAAATCATAGATGTGTATTTTGATAGTCAGATGTGTGACAGTAGTAATGTCATTCATTATAAATAAGTCCTCATTGCTAATATTCACTTCAATTAAAATACAAATGTCTAATTCTGTATTTTGCTGGTTTTGACAATGTTGTAAGTCATCAGAACTGTGTAAAATAAATATGGCTGAATTAATGTAGTCTTAGTGGTATGTTATCTCATATTTAAAAAAAATTTTTTTTTTTAATTTAGGTGGAATGAAAGTAGGTGTTGACTTGAAAAGTTGGTTGTCTTGCGATTCCAAGCACTCTTTTAAAGCATGGAAACAACAGATGCCATCAAAATCCACTGAACAGACCAATACCAGTGTGTCTAAGATGAAGAAAGAAGAGATCAGAAACTACCGCTTAATTGAAAAATATGGAGGGCGTTGGAGAGAAAAGACTCGCCGACATGTACTTCAACTGAAACTTCTCCAGTCTAATTGGCTACGTCTTGTTATGTTTAATCCATCATCACAAGCTGCTAGAACTATGGCTTGTAATGTTGTAGAGGCCCTTTGTCAAGTAATGTTTAAATTTTATATTACAATTATTCCATTTGAATTTAAGACAATCATTAAACTGGTATTGCATTCATGAAAGAATTCGACCCTTTTTTGTTAAGTGTAAAGCTAAATTTACTTATTTTACCTAGTTTCTGATTTTACCTAGCTTGCATGCTTCTCATAATATTCAGTTTTTATGTTTAATTTGCTAATCAAGTCCTTTCTTTGAGTAATTATTTATTTAAAAACTTTTATGTAATTGATTATTTGTGTTGTTTGAAATAAGAGCCCAAAATTAATATATAAATAAGTTGCATTAAACCATTACAGATTCCCAGTCGTCGACGTGAAGTGCTTGATATGTTAACTGCATATTTGGATGACTTAGGTTCAGCTGGTGAAAGTGCTGCCGAATTTTTATCCTTATATCAAAATTTAATTAATCCTGTGCCTTGGAAACATTATCTGGCCCTTAGGGGATTGCTGCCTCATATTGGTAACCTTATAACTAGAGAAATAGAACATCTTACTTATTTGGAAGAAACAACTCTAAATTCTGATCTTTCTCAAGGTATGTGAAAATGCAATAGGGCATAAATTATTTCATTTAAAATTTGTCCATATTTAAATTTTTGTTTCCATTAGTATATTTAGATGTCAGGTTTTTATTTCATATGTATGATGTCATTCTAATTTATTGTCATAGATGAACTTGTCTGTATTTGTCATAGCTAAATTATTTGTTCTTGGTTGTAGGTTATGCTTTGAAAATGCTGACTGAGCTTTTAGAATCATTCATTGAAGTTGATACCATAAGGCAACATTATAAAGCTCGTCTTGTAGGTTGTGTATTGAATGGTTATTTATCCCTGCGCAAATTAGTGGTGCAAAGAACTAAGTTAATTGATGAGATCCAAGAAAAACTGTTAGAACTTCTTGAAGAAATGACCACAGGTAAAGCTAACACTAGATGAGAATATTGCAAAGTTTGACTGGCAAAAGTTTTAGCTTCTAAAATGTACCTTTATTTACCTGCTATTTTCTTATGTTTTTTCTTCTAAACTCTAGTTGGTGTATGTTTTTTTCCCTTTCAGCATAATTGTGTACATTGAGAATTGGAAACAGTTATTAGTTCTTAATTTTTTTTTTTTAATTGACATTGATGTTTGTGGTACTATAATTTGCCAAAATTTCTCCATTCATTTCAAGCAGTTCTATTTTATATAATATTTATTTTATAAAATATGATTAGTGTTTTCTCGTGCTATCTGAAAAGTGTTTTTTTTTTTTTTTTTTTTTTTTTTTTTTTTTTTTTTTTAAGTATAAAATCATCTATTACAATGTATTTCATTATCATAATGATTTTATCTTGAACAACTGTTTGAAAATGTAATTCTAAAAAAAGTATTGAGAATGATTGTTGTGGAGTTATTAAAAGTTTGCCTTTCAGTTCCATTGTAGTTATTTGAGATAATATGCAAAAACTTGCAAATTATTTTAATAAATTTTTCTAACATGATAGTTTAATAAACAAATACAATTTTAAGAGATGACAGTTTCAAAAGTAATTGGATTTTAACTATATTGTATGTTAAAAGGTAACTGATATCATCAGTTTCCACTTATAATTCACTATAGTAATAGAGAAGATTTTAACATTTCAGTATATGAACAAGCAGTTATATTTGTTGATATTAGATGAAATACTGTTGTATTTACTATTTTAATTATTTGTATTTTATGGCATATTTACTTCTATGATTAAGGAGGCTTTAAAGTATTATTGCTTTATCTTTTAGCTTTCTCAGAATAGGTTAATCTTATACTTGTCTCATTCATGCATTTAGGCACTGAATCTGAAACTATGGCTTTCATGGCTGTTTGTGTAGAGACTGTGAAGAAATATGGTTTGGATGATTTCCGTACTCCAGTTTTCATATTTGAAAGATTGTGCTCTATCATATTTCCTGTAAGAAAAATTCATTTTGGCATCCATTTAAGCTTATTGTATTGAAAATTGATATCCATTGTTTGAAAGTATTGCAGATGTAGAGCACTTATAATTTTGCATAATTCTTTTTCCTTAAGAAATTTGAAAGTAAATTTGATTGAAATGCTGTTGATAATATCTTATTTGTGTTTATATTGCCACTTTTGCCCCGTGTTTTCTAAAAGGTTTTGTGTTTGTGAAATAAAATTAAGTTACTGTTCATGTACTTAGTAATTTTTGGCTTTTATTTGACATTTATTTCCCCTTTTCAATAGATAATCACCCTGTTATATAAATTTATTCATGAGCTTCTCACAAGCTCAAGCTGTGTAGAAATATTCTGTCTGTAATTATTTTTTTATTTGGCCACTGTACCAATATCTCTTACATTTTAAATAAATTCAAAGAAAATGGTCTTTGGGTGGTTTTAGTTTTATAAATTTTTAGATTTTATTATTTTGATAATTATGAATATTTTGAACTATTTCCGGATTTTGTAAAATTTTTATTTCTGTGACTTATATGTGCAATATATTTTTACTAGCTGCTGCACGACCAGCATGGTCACTTTTAGTTTCATATTTTCTTTTGCAAAACAACTGAACTCAACTCAACTGAAAGTAACATATGTAAGGAATGTTATCATTACCTGTCTACAGACTTCATTTCAACTTGCATACATTTAGACAAACCGATGGAACAAATGAATAAATTGAAATTGTTTCATGAATAAATTAAAATTATTCACAAGTAAAATACAGCAATTAAATTGTACCAAATTATGTGCTATCGTTGAGCCACTACACACACATGGTTGCAAATTGCTGGCAGCCGCTAATGTTTATATCTTGTAGTTGCAGCCATTGCCATTCGGAGTGTAGAAATATCATCGATTTTAGTGCTGCATACCTACGCATTTTATATATATGTAGATAAGAATCTTTATAGAAAGGCTGGCAAGGTATGAAACTCCAGCACAATTCACTCATGTATGAACTTAGCTCACTCAGAAACTGTGTTTTGTTCTACAAGCTGTGCTAAATCTTTCAAAAAAAAAAAAAAAAAATTTCATAAAGTTGGCTTTGTATAAAAATCATCACATCAGTACAATAGTATGGGTTTTGAAAGTCTTTAATTATTTGTAATTATTAATCTTTTAGGAGGAGAATGATTCTGGTGAATTCTATATAACTCTGGAAAAAGATCCCCAGCAAGAAGATTTTCTGCAAGGAAGAATGTTGGGCAATCCATATAGTTCTAATGATCCAGGCATGGGACCTTTGATGCGAGATGTAAAGAATAAAATATGTCAAGATTGTGAACTTGTAGCTCTTTTAGAAGATGACAGTGGAATGGAACTCTTAGTTAATAACAAAATTATTAATCTTGATTTACCGGTGAAAGATGTATACAGAAAGGTATTGTCAAAAATTGATTTTATTTTTGAAATGTTAGTGATAAAGTGATTTCAATTATTCTTCCTGTAAGTTTTATTATTATTATTTATTTATTTCATTTTTATGTAACAGCTATATTTGCTATTTTTATATTGATTGCTTACAACATTTAATGTTAGAATGATTTATAGTCATAACATCTTTTGATTTTGATGCAAAATTTTAAACATTAGTTTTCATTATCTGTGAATTTAATTATATTTTTATTTATGACTGTTTATTGAAATGACAGATCTTGACAGAAAGTTTCTATTTAAAAAATTCATCTGGGAAATTGGAATTTAAAAAATTGTTCAAAACTAGCTTTTATCAACATTTTTTGGTCTAAAGTTTTTAACACTTTTTTAATATACCTATACTTGTTATAAATGAACAAATATTACATCTCCAATTTCTTCATCCATTTTAACTGGAAGTTAGTATTTTTTTTAAATCTAGCTATTTTTATTTATTATCTTTTTGGTGTTATTGAAATGGGGATAAATTTTTTTCATGATGAGAATTTATGCTTAGGTTTGTCTAAGCAAATGAATTTTGATTAGGATCTTTAAATGCATTATTTTGTTTTGATAAGCCAAATAATCATAGTTATGTCTGTAGTCTAAAAAGGGTTATCTCCCTTTTATTTCAATTGCATAAAGAATTACATTAGAAATAACATATTGGGGCTTAGTTACATTTCACCTGCATTTAATATTTTTTGTAATTTTTAAGTTTTAATTAATGTAAGAAGCTATCAAATTGATTGCTGCATTGCTTCTCATGTAACGTAACTTTTATTAAATCTTTTCATAGGTGTGGTGCTCAGAAAATAATGAGTCTGAAGCAATGAGGATAGTTTACCGAATGCGAGGTTTATTGGGTGATGCTACAGAAGAATTTATTGAAAATCTAGATACCAAAGATAATGAAGAAGTTGACAATGAAGAAGTATATAAAATGGCAAATGTCATGAGTGAATGTGGTGGTCTAGAGGTAATGCTTGAAAGAATGTCAACTATTATGGATTTATCCAGGGGAAGATCTTTGTTGACTGTACTTCTCAAATTATTTGGTTTCTGTATTAAGGTATGGGTAAAAAATATATTTTTTTTAATAGTATGTCTGAATATAAAAAATCAGTCTTCAAATGTGTAGTTAAATAAATTTTGCAAGTATTTGAATTGTATAGTAAAACTTTGGTGATATAAATATTCGGATTAATTTCTTTTCAGCAGAAAATATTAATGATACAAATTATTTTTTTAAATATTGATAAAGAATTTAATTAACTATTAAACTTTAAATGCTATTGCTCTATATTTGTATGAAATATTTGGAGTGATATTAATAAGAGCGAGTTTAGATATTCAGTGGGTGAAATGAATTTGTCTTTTAAATCTTGGAATTTTCTGTATAATGCCAAAGTGAGAAAGGTTCGTATAATTTGTGACATACATGTTTTACAATCAAATGAGTCATATTCCTTGATTATAAAGAGGTTTTTTATATCTCTTTAAAGGTTACTGTGAATTTTATGTTTATCATTTGATATCAAATTTTGTTTAATTTTTACTTACCACTTTGATAAAAAGAAACTGACTAAATGACCTAAAACAAATAGATTGTATCAGGTAGTACTGATACAAGGTAATGCTGTAGAGTTAGATTTCTAATGACTTTAGTCATAAGAAATGTTTCATTTTCTCCCTATGTTACTGCTTGAAGAGTTAATTAAAAATCTGTTCAAACAATTTATACTAAGTTCAAACAATTTATACTAATTGTTATTTTTCTCTGCATATTAATATTTTTTTCTTAATTTGTTGTGTATTTATTTCAGGTAAAAAGCAATCGTCTGAAATTATTAGATCCACAGATGAATGCCATTAGAATAATGTTAGGTGTTTTAAGGTTAGCTGTAACAACTGAAACACCTGACTTATTACAAAAACAAACATTACAAGCTCCTGCTGTAGGTACAACAATTATAGGACAATTATTGCAAATTATGGAAACTATTCTAGTTGAAGCTTCCTCTAAAACAAAAGTGCAGTATGCAGAATTTTGTAAAAGCTGTAGTGACAAAGAAGACATTACATTTTTACTGTCATCTGTGAATAGTGTCCCAATGAAGAACTTTCCAATTCTTTTGCCTCTTCTAATGAGAGTACTTCCATTCCTGACCTTTGGATCACAGGTAAAAATTGGTTTACATTGTTGCTCTTCAAACTTCAGTTATTTAAAGGATGTTTTATGCATTGCTTTTGAAAATCTTACTAGATAAAAAGTTTCATATTCTTTTATATGTTTGAAAAAAAAATTTTAACATTTTTCCTGTATCACAATCCTTTATTAATACTTTTATGGATGAAGTAAATTTTTGTTCCTTTAAATAAAATTGGGATTAGGGGAATGTTGTAAATCTTTGTAAAATTTTAATAGGGGAAAAAAATTCAAAGTTTTCATTTTAATCCTTTAACTGTTTCCAGGGTTATTCATTTATATATTGTAAAAAGAATCCGTATTTTATTCTAAACTATTTGAAAAATGTACATTTTTAATATTTACACCTTGTTTGCCATATATATATATATATGTGTGTGTGTGTGGCTTTGAACGTAAAGTTCAAAGTTAGCACAAATCCAAAGTTAGTAATTGTCAAGCAAGCCTAGTTACACTAAATCAACTTAGTATAATTCTAGCACTGATATGTATGTATATTAAACAAAATGAATGATTAACTTTTTTTATATAAGAGAGAAATATTTAATATTAAAGCATTTATGTGTTTATTGTATGATAAAAAGTTAATGCTCATTTTTTTAACTTATAAAAAAAAAATTGTTTCCGTTTCAGGAAAAAATGGAATCATTGATTAATCACTTTAAGCCATACTTGAATTTCAATGAGTTTGATTTTGAGCATACAACTGAAGATGATCTTCAGTTGGAATGTTTCTGCATGCTAACTGCTGGCATAGAGTGTGATGTCAATGGCAATCAGCTAAAAGATTTACTAGTTGAAAAACATATTGTTCAAGATGCACTGGAATACATTACAGCACATGCCCCTCCTATTAAGTATGTTATAGCTAAATGTTTTTATTAAACAAAGATTCAAGTGCTCAAGCAATGATCTTTTTTTAGTATTAATATTTCAATTTTAACTCATAGTCTGTTTTAATAATTTCATTACAGGAGTGCATTACTAGGAGCACCAGATGAATGGAAAGAATTTACCTCTAAGCCTGCCCTGAAATATGTCTTAAAATTGCTGACTGGAATAAGTCAAGGCCATGAAAAAACACAACATTTAGTCAGTGCTGAATGCATTCCCATTATTCATAGGTTTGTGTTTTCATTTTCATTTTCAATTTCATGATAGATCCATGTATGCATTTTGTGTTAATAAAACATAAGCTAAATGTTAAGCCTCATTATTCATTGAACATTTATTTGGTAAATGTAGAATAGTTATGCGATTTTTTTTTTCATTTTTTAAATACAATAATTGCTGTAATCTATTAACTAAATTTAAAATTTTGTTATAAAATAATCCTTTTTTTTCTGATCATTCTGATAAGTAGTGATCTTTATGCAAAATAAACATTTCTTATGACTAGTATTTCTCAAGTATTCCCTTTTGCATGAATAAAACTTCTGTATCATTAATTTTGAGTTCGTAATGAGAAGTTTTTTGAGATTCCATCTTCCTAGATCTATATTTAACCTTTGCAAAATAGTAGTTGGCAATATACATAAACTGTAGGCCATGGGTAAGACTTGGAGTGAACTGCTGTCTTGCCCTATCCTTCAGGACTTCCTAAGACACATTGTTGTTGCAAATTTTAGAATAGTTACATCACATGACTTTTTACGGAACACCTACATTGCATTGTCATTGCATCTTCTCCTGACTGCCCCCTTTGTTCTGCTGGGGAACTTATGGATTTTAACCATCCTTTAACATGTTCTTTTTTTTTTCAAGACAAGCATTTTCAGTCTCAGATTTTTATAATAGAGCTACTAGGCTACCCGTGGGGAATTGTGGTCACTGGACTTTCCCGCAACTTAGGAAAATATATAAATATATTTAACCTTAGCTGCTAAGATAAGGAAAAGAAGTTGATATTATCTCCATATTTAGTTGCTTCTTATGAAAATTTAAAAAACAAAACCCCTGCTATTATGAGTTTGGCCAGCTGATGAAAATCAACTGTTTCACTTAATATACCAGGTAAGTTTTACTATCGCAATAAGAAACATTCAGTTGATTTTTGTCTACTATCCTTTAGAATGTAAAAACAAAATTAGTTCCATTTCTTCCTACTAGATGGAAATTTTTATAACAAAAGCTCTAAACAAAATTTATCCCACAAGATTTTTTATTTGTTTACTTCAAAGAGATTAAAAATCACTATATAATAATTATACATTTAAAATCATATTTCTCTCAAAATGACTAATTTTTTACCTATAGGAATAGTTTTAATTTGGTAAATTTTTTGCAAGAATATTCTTTTTCTGAATTTGTTGATGCTAAACACATAGGACAGAGCTCCACAACCTTTTATCTTCCGCGGCACAACAACGTTTTTTTTCGATAATTCCGCGGCACACCACAAGAAAAAGCTTGCAAATATATAAATTACAATAAATACGTATATGTTTTTATTAGATAAAAAAAACACAACAAAATAGCTCTATGTATCAAGATAATTATAATCATTTAAGTTTTATGTAAATCATTTTGAACTGTACACCAATGCAAGAACAAAAATATAAAATTATAGTTTACAAGTAAAAAAAATTTCTCTTTAAATTTTTATATTAAAATTTGTTTTTCGGTCTTTACTTAAGCCTAATAAATCAAAGTTAATTTAAACATAACTAATTTATTAATGAGATATTTGAGATTGTTTTGATAAATGTGCGTTTTATATTTGGCTCTATAATAGAAAGAGCTACAGTTCATGGTCAAGGCCCTTTAAATATGATCGTTTATCATTTTCAATTAGAACCAGTGTCGAAAAACTTTGTTCGCATAAGTATGTCGTAGAAAATAGGAGCAAAATTGCAATGGCCTTGTCAGAAATTTGTGGATATTCTTTCTTAACTGAAATCCAGAAATATGGCGCTCGAGCATACACACAATGTATGGCTAACATGTTTTTGTTTTGTGTATAATTTCAACCCAGAAAAATTACATATTAACAAAAAGTTAGAGGAATATTTTACTTAGAAAAATTTCAATTTAATGTGGTGGTTAATTTTTTATTATCATAATCGATAAAATCACCGCGGCACAGTCAAGATCACCTCGCGGCACACTAGTGTGCCACGGCACAGCAGTTGCTTAGCACTGACATAGGATATATGTATGTGTAGCATAAAATGTTTCAACAATGCTGAGATTTTTTTTTTTCTCAAACCGTAAGATTGTTTAATAACATGTAAAGTTTCTAAGTAGGGGACTGGTGGAAAATCCAGTTTAGTAGAAAGAGAACTTTTGAACCCAAATATTTTCATTAATTGTAACTTAAACTTTTCTCCTTTACTAATGCTTCACCTTTTTTATCAGGTTAGAGCAGGTCTCAAGTGATGAAAGAGTAGGCTCACTTGCTGAAAATCTTATGGAAGCCATTAGGAAAAATCCAAGTGTTGCTCAAAAAATTGAAGAAGTCCGTAAACAAACCAAAGATGAGAAGAAGAGATTGGCCATGGCAATGCGGGAGAAACAACTGGGGGCATTAGGAATGAGTACTAATGAAAAGGGCCAAGTAAGGAATTCGCTATAAATCATAAAAATTGTAATGATGATAATAATAATGTTTCTTATTGTATTAAAGGTTATACCAAATCTAAAACTTTTTTGTATGTTAATGAAGAAATAATCATTAAAGTGTGAAAGTTGTATTCAACAAACTTTATTTAAAAAATTATGTACTGTATATTCCTTCACATAATGTAAAATCACTTTATGATCATTATTGTATTTACTATAAAATTCTTATCATTTTCCATCCATATTAAGGATACCTTCTCATATTTTAGGTAACTGCCAAGAGTTCTCTCTTAAAAAATGTTGAAGAACTTGGTGAAGAATCTGGTTTAGTCTGCATCATTTGCCGTGAAGGTTACAAATTCCAGCCAACAAAGGTTTTAGGGATATATACTTTTACCAAAAGATGTAATGCAGAGGACTTTGAAAATAGACCCAGAAAAATACCAGGCTACAGCACAGTGACTCATTTTAATGTAGTTCATGTAGATTGCCATATGGCTGCTGTGAGGTAATTCCTCTTTTTTTCTGTGTAGAACCTTTTGAGTGTCTAATATGTTGTGATCATATTTTCACTTCTAAAGCACATTTAAAATTTGTTAAACATATTAAAATTATGGCAAAGTATGACTAACTAAAGGAAAAAATTTTGACTGGGGGTATAAAGTATTTAATCATTTACAAATTTGTACTTCATACATAAATAGAAAAATACATTCAGCTCATGACTTTTTTTCTTCTTTTCTTTTCTTTTGATTTTTTTTTTATGCTTATTCTATTTCAAAATTGTCATTCTTTTAAAAATTAAACGTTTGTTCAAACGTATTCCTAATAGCAATCTACTTCTATCAGTACATGTTTTGTTACCCAGATATGTTTACTCTAGGAAAATAAATTAAATTATGATGAGGATTATGCTAAATTTGAATTTTTATTAGTAAGTTAAGATGAGCATTGATTTATGTACATATATATTTGTGTGTGTGTGTGTATATATGCTGATGTTTGCTTGCTTGTTTGTAGTGACATTATTTACATACCACTTTTATAAGTTAGAATTGTGTTGTCTTACTGTTGATCTCAATTTTCCTCTTTGGGTGCTATGGTCTCTTTCAATACCAAAATCATTTTATATGATATTCTATCCAGGACTAAAGATATGAAAAATTATAAGTGTCATTTCTAATATGAATAAGCACTAAACTTACAATATGTGTATGCATTTTATATTATGGGCATTCGTAAAAGTTTCATTGCTGCTGTTTTCTCTGATATCTGAAATATTTTTCTTGGAAAGTATTTTTATGCGATTCTGTGGGGCTCTGTAAACAAAATATCGTATAAATTCTCTGATAATATCTTAATGCATTTCTTGTTTTAAAGGAATATTAAGGATTGTTTTTAGAATTTGACTCTAAATCTAGTACAAGTTACAAATTTGTAAATGGTGTAGAGCAGAGGTGGGCAATTGTTTTGGCTTGGGGGGGGGGGGGGGGGGTCACTGTAAGTGGAGGGCCACACCTTTTTAAAATTATTGCATTTATTAGTTAACTTTGCATTTCAGAGAAGGTATAAATTGTGTCTTAGAAATTAATAAATATAAATTAAATAAAATATTGTCAGTTTTCCTGGGTGTCTTGGCAGGCCACAAAAAATCTGTAGTGGGTAGCATGTGGCCTGCGGACTGCAATTTGCCTACCCCTGGTGTAGAGAAATTACGTTTTATGCTAAAGAAAAGAGAGAAAAGGTTTTGTATTAAGTATCTCATTTTATTTGTTAAATATGCTATCCACAATGCTAATTATATTGGAAACCATTTTTTAAATTACAGCAAAAAAAAATGGCATTTTTCATTGAACAGTTTTATTTATATTTGAAAAATCAAAGATTTTTTTCTCTGGGTCTTTAACTCATACTTTGGAAGCAGTGTACTAAGAAAAGCTTCATTTTGTTTCCACGATTTTTATGAATTGGTGGAAACTCGTGCTTCTGTTTTGATCAACACATTACCCTTTTCTCTGAAATCTATGTATTGTTTATAGGCATGCTCGTGGTCGAGATGAATGGGAAAGTGCTGCATTACAAAATGCTAACACAAAGTGTAATGGTCTTTTGCCTCTCTGGGGACCTCAGGTTCCTGAATCTGCATTTGCTAGTTGCTTAGCTAGGTAAGTTTATCTAAAAATCATTTTAAAAAGTATATTTGATTTTTAAAAATAAGGGTTAATGTATGATAAAATTGATTTTTTTTATTTCTATTATTTTGCTTTCATTTCTAACTAGTTCTGTGTGTTACTTTCTTCAAACTTTAACATTTTTCCATTACCTTTTATTTTAAATGGTAATCAAGTTCAATATTTTTATATGATAATTTGAGTTGTTAATTGATAAATGTTCTTTAACCTTATGCTGGTTAAGCTAGATAAAATTAAGCTAGATAAAAACTATATTCTCCGTGATGTTTCAGATATAGTAGTTTTAACTTCAGTGTTGCTGACAAAATATTCCCATATTATAGTAAACAGTAATGTTTGTTATACATGTCAAACACATTAGTTGAATCATAAATTTTTTTCGGGAGAATTTTTAATTCATGTATGTAATTCAGTCACATTAAAAAATTAGTCTAGAAGTAATTATTCATTTTGCTACCTCACTCTTTCAGGCACAACACTTATTTACAGGAATGCACTGGTCATAGAGATGTAGGTTATTCATCTACTGTCCATGATCTGAAGCTTTTACTGCAAAAATTTGCTTTTGAAAAATCATTTAGTGAAGATAGTGGTGGTGGTGGACCCCAAAGTAACATGCATCTAATTCCATATTTAATTCACATGACACTTTATGTAATCAACACGTAAGTATATGCTTATGTTTACTTTTTTATATATTCCCACTTAAATTCAATTTTGATTATGTAAGGTTTCATACAGTTACTCTGTAAACTGTGCTTTTTTAAGTCTCCAAAATATTTCTCTAATTTTAATGAAATCAAGCATTGTATAAAAAAATAAACTGCTATATGAGTCCAATTTATAGTGTTTTCTCTGTGAATCCACCATTTTCTCTTGTATCTAATAATTTTCTTTAAATATTTACTCATAATATAATGTATGTGCAAACATGTATTCATGCTCGTCAAATATTCAGAATCTGTAATTGTTTAATGTATTATGTATAAGGGTATATAAATTTCGCATTTATTCCCTCCCCCCCCAAAAAAAAAATATATATATATATATATATATATATATATATATATATATATATATATAAATTCAAGAATTTCTCATTTATTAAATAAAAATCACAATTTTACTTGGCTAGGTAAGTATCAAAATTCTTATTTAAAGGCTAACATTGTAGTGGTCTCCACATTCTCTTCCCTGAAGTCTCTGCCTTCTGTCGTTAATTACTATGTTATACATACTAAAATATCTCTCAGCATCTATGCTGTTAACGGGACTATAGAGGCTTTTTATAGCTGCCTTTGCAAAGTTAAGGTAGCAGCATTTCGTTGCAATTACAATCTATAACGGCAACAGGAATCTCTTGGTTGACTACTGTAAGTAGCTGCCTGTGAAAATGGTTGTATCCATCGATGAGCTCATCCCATGGTATTTCTTTTTTAAAAAAATGGTAATTTAGAGAAGCTTTCCAATAATAAATTTGTGTTCAAAGATGTGGGCATTGTTTTGTCCATCTAAAGCCATGACAATCTTCCAATGTGCTGGTAGACTTCATTTGTTGCATTGGATGTCGTCATATGTAAATTTGTCTAAACTGTTCTCTGCTGCTGTCTTCAGCATAACACTGAGCTCCTGATCGATTTCACCATTCTCATTAGTCAAAATGCTCTCTGTTTTTTCACCAAAATACCCTTGACTTTGGCACTCAAGAGACTTTCTTAAATCTACTAAATTGTTCCACAAAACGTGGGCAAATTGATATTTAGATCCTTCTAAATTGTCTATTAATATCATAATTTGTGGACAGAACTTGGAAACAAACATCAATTGAACTCATTTTTTACGAGCTGGAATTTAATTTTCTAATTCTTCCTTTAGGATGTTGGTACTGGAGGTATCGACACCATATTCTTTAAGAAACACATGTTCCAAATATCCATTTAAATAAATGGCAGCTTTGAACCAAGAATTTTAGGTTCAACTCTGGTACGGACAAACTGTCCGGATGAAATTTGGAGCAAATTTAAAGGAGAGTGGGATCTCTCGGTTAAAGACTGAGTCTTAGCTAATGTGGTCTTAGCTAAGCAATTATATTAATAAATTATTACTATTATTACCTAATTTCACTTAAAAAGTAGTTTATTACCTAGTTTTCACCGAAAAGTAGTAAAAATATAGTTTTTGCATTTATTTGCATCTATTTCGTAAATACAAAAATTACATATCCCTAATTATGTAGAGACATATTTCAGTCTTTTTTGTCAGAATATTTGAAACTAATCTCTTTGGAACTAATAATTTTGTTGCTGTGCAGGTTAAAGGAGAAATTACTCACTAAATGAGATGTAATATAAAATGGTGGATGTATGATAGAAATTATGTGTATATTAATCTCATTTGTAAAATAATTTTGTGTGTTTACAAATTAATGATCAACTTGGTTATGTTAGTCTTTCATAGGATTTCATTGCATAAATATGTTAAAAAAATTAAAACTTTCTGTTTCCATTTGACATAAATCAAATCTGTTACAGTGTTTGAATTAAGTATTCTTTGTGAAATTAAAATAGATTATCTGTATATTTATTTTGTGGAAAAGAATTGTACGAAATGTATATTACACAGTCTTTGTGTATCTTATTTCTTTAGGACTCGATTTGTCAGTAGTGAAGAGAAAAATATTGTGAATTTTCTAGAAATGCAGCGTAGTAAATGGGTTGAAAATTGCTTTGAGGTAAACCTCTTTTAAATCTGTTTTAACTTCTTACCATTTTTGTCCTGTTTACATATTTTCCTGTAACAGTACAAATTGAAAATAAGTTGCTAATTGTGCATTTGTGCTGAATTAATTTTGCAGGTTGAAGGACCATTGTATTGGATGACAATGTGTGTTATCGTCTTTCCATCAATGAAATGGCAAAAATTGAAAGTTAATTTCCTAAAGAGAATTCTAATCCTGGCCCAGGCAAGACATGTGTCACCCCAAGGAACATCCAGTCTCGGAGATACATCTGTGAAGGACTTTACTGTGTATAAATCTTACTTGCTATTCTTTGGTCTAATAGATGGTCTTTACAAAAAGATGTTCAAGGTTTGTAATTTTTTTTTTCTATATTTCCTAATAGAAAAGAAACTTACCAATAGGAATTGTGTCAAAATGGGAAATATAAATAAATGAGAGAACTAAGTGTTGAATAAGTATACACTATCTGTTAAAAAGCTAGAGTGTTAACACATTCCCTGAATCATGTACCATTTTCCACACACACTGACCTTTATTCTTTCACCAAGTGATATTTTTGTCATTGACAGATAAAAGAATATGAAAACAATTGTTGGTGTTACTATTACATGCTTTATTATGTTTACAGTACTTTATAAACAGTATACTGATAGCGATACATGTTGGATGTGATGACTTGTCAGTTGTACACATTTACTTTGCAGTTGGTTGGTTACATATTTTCATTATCATGAACAAAGCAGAGACAAGAGGGGAAAAAAATACATTTTTCATTTGAAGGTATCTAAAGTATTAAGAAATTAATCAAAAACTAACATATCAGAACATTTCAACTTTTAAGAATTAATTTTGTTTAAGTTATATTGAGCATTTTATAGTTTCATTATTTACTCTTCTAATATCTAATTCCCAGCTCACTAAAAGCCAAAATTATTTCATATTTATCACATTCTAAGGTATGTACCATTTTTGGTACACATGGCCTGAAAATGACTTTTACTCTGAAAAGGGCATTGCAAGGAATGGTTAAATACTGTTTGGATGCTAGTAGAAATGGGAGCACATAGTGCTCTCCAAGAAACAAAATCTTCTAATTTACTTAACACTACACTCACCCTTCTGTTAATATTTCTGGTAACTTTTCCAAAATGACTGGAAACGCTAATATAGTTTTCCAATTCTTTATTGAACTGATTTTGCAACAATGCACTTCAAAGCAGAACTATTTAAACAAATGACTAAGTACCAACAAAGTAACTAGTATTTTAAAATGCATAATAGCCAGTTCTACGTACTACTTATATACTCTTAAATGATAGCAAGTTCACAAAGCATGTGTCTTGTGTTGCAGAAGTTGACCACAGCACTGATATTTGTCTCTAGGTTAGTCATAGGAAATGCAGTTTCTGTTTATGGAGGATGTAAGGTTTGACTGCTATCAAAGAGCAGTAAAGTTTCTTAAAAACTGGAATGTGAATTTTTTTTTAATGATTAAAATAATGCATATTATGAACCAGTAATAATATTTTATTGGGAAAAATAATAAGTTTTTTCTAATAGTTCTTATTTGCACTTATTTTAAGTAATTGCTTTGAGGATATAGCTAATGCATTATTTAAATTGTGTATTTCTTGTTATTGAATTTTATATGTCAAGTCTCCTAATATCCTTACTTATTTTTTTTCCATCTTTCATCTACCTACTGAGAGAAGTGAATCTGATTGTGAGAATTGCTCAAGATTAGCAGTTATATGAAAAAATTCCTCCATGATATTGCCCCTGTACTAGATATGCTATATTTCACTATAAAGCTTTGTGTATTTCTATTTATTTGTCTATGGAACAACAAAATAATGGGGGAAAAGTGTAAATAGGGGAGGCCCAAATGTCGAATGATAATATAAATAAGTGCCACTCTTAGTGTAATAACCTAAATTTTTGGTGAAAGGTCCTTGCTCTCTCTTACTGCCTACATCCTGCCAGAAATGCTTCCTTATATCACCTGTATTTTTTTTCATCTCTCTTATACATATTTTTTTAACATTCTAAACTTTTTTTTAATACAGAAAGTAGCTGTGACTGAAAATGAAGAATGGGCAGTTGTATTAGCTGACTACATTCGTCAAAATGATCAACAGCTAGTAGAAGCTTGTGATAATCTCTTGCGCATGTTTGAAGATGACCTTATTCCTGTTCAGTCATTTGCAGAATTTTGTGATGTTTTAGGTATGTGTCTATAAAATTGTCATCAGTCTGTTTGAAATTTCTGAATGTTGTACAGTAATTTTAAATGGAGTCCTCACACTCTGTCTGCTTATACATGTGGTGTATGTGTGAAATGTATCTTAAAAAATGTTTAAACGTTCCTATTGACACTAACAGCTTCATTGAACCCTAAGGGTTTTATTCTAAGGATTTTTAAGAAACACTTGTATTTCAGTTCTATTGACATTTTAAGTTATAGTCATTTTTATAAAATAAACATTTTTACTTTATTTTACTACACTGAACCTAGGCTTTTGATGAATATTTTTTATTTCTTTGGAATTATAAATCGGGCATCTTTTCAAAAGAAATTAATATACAATGTTATTGCTTTATCAAATTTCTTCTTATTTCAGCATTTTCTCTAGAATATTTTAAAATCTAATATTACTAATTATACTGAAATTAGGTAATTTTCGATAGCTGTGAGGAACACATAAAATTTCTTCCTATTAAATAATTCATAAAATAGAATGCTCATCTCCATTGGGTTCAACCACACTGTTTGGTGTAGGTTGTGCTTATATTTTGCTTAGAAAAAGGTTGCTAAAAACCTTTGGACACAGCAACTACATATGTAAAATTATTTTATAATCTTACAGGTGATAGAATGTATGAGCCATTAAACCAGTTCACTTTGTAATAGATTGAAACTTGTACAATTCATTGTGTGTTATTGGGAAAATTTAATTTGTTGCTCCTCAAGCACATATCTTATGCAATTTTCGGTTTTTTATTTCACAATATATAGTTTATTTAGGGATTATTCTGAAAAATTTCTGTGAAATATTCTTCTTATTTGGGATGGATTGACTATTCTCTTTTCAGAATAAAGTATAAATTTATTACTAAAATATCCTTTAAGTAATTTTAACTACTACTGTACTAAAAATTATACCAGGGTCAGTCAGGTCTCTTATAGATTGTATAATCAGAAAGGCCTTTTAATACTACAGATAGTCTAAAATATTTGGACATTAGCATATAAACGTAAAATTGTATATAGTTTGGTTTAAAACAGTGTTTCCCAACCCTTGAAAATCTGTGAACCACTAAGCCAGAAGATGAACGGATAAAATATTTATAATGCAAAATAAATATTCATAATGCAATTTCTGTTTCTTTGGGGGGGCCTTCCCCCCCCCCCCCTCTTCCTCCCAGTGGTGCGCCACTGTTGTTAGGTAATTGTTTCTCTGTTGGATGTAGAGCAACAAAAATAATTTAAACTCTGTAATGCTATCATGATAAGTAGTTTGATATCATTTATCTCTGTTCAGATAAGGTCATGCTTAAAGATGTGCTGTATTAGTGGTATTGGAGGCATGAACTCATAGCAAAAATTTGGCATTTCATAAATTCATATATGAATAGAGATTAATCTTCATGAGTCATCATTACGCATGACACCATCAAGAATGCCATAAACTTACTCTCTGTTGTAGAATGGATAGCTATTCTAAATTTTTTGCAATGAAATGTGTAGATTAACTCTCAATCCTTGGAATAACTTGTTTAGTTTGTTCATTTATATTTGAAAGAAGTGCTTATGGAAAAAATCTTTACTGACTCTGACTGTTGAGTATATAACTGAGGTATACACATCTATTTCATTAGAAATTGATAATTTATTTCAGTTTTGGTTTTCACAAGTTTACTGTAGGCTTGTTGTAATGCATTGATAATTATGTGAGTAAAACAGTTTTATGTATTTCTTAAGCGTTCATTAATCTCTTCCTTTTTTTTTCAATTTCAGATCTTTTGCATGATATTCCGGATCCCCAAAGTTTTCTGGAAGACACTCTTCATTTAGTTGATTCTCGTGACTTTTAAAGAAGACAATTATAAGCTTCTTTTATTTAAATTCTGTGTGTTAGTTTAAAGAAAGTGGTGAATGACTTTGCTTTAATGTTAATAAGTGCGTTTAATTTATAGTTCTGTTAAATTGTTCTGTGTGACTTGTATATTGATGAAACTGGATAAAATTATATATATTACTCTGCATTAATGAACTTATTTCAAATCATGAGACACAGAAGTCTGAAATATTGTGTTTTATTTAAGGTTGATAATGAAAGTTATCAATATCAAAAATTTGATATTTGATCTCTCTTAAATTACTTTTTTGATTTAATGAGGGAAAAAATTGACCCTGAGCAAATTTTTAGTTTAGTACAAAAAATTTCTAGTTTTCTCATTGCTCATAGTCAATTTTAGGTTTGTGTGGAAGAAGGTAATAATTAAATATTATTTATTGGGCAGTTTCCTGATATTTCCTAAAAATTCAGAAAATAAATGTGCCAATCACATTTAAATTGCAAGACATTTTTAAAACTTTTTGGACATTTTAAATCTCATTTAAAATTTTATGATAGAATGAAATTATGTCAGAAAGTATAGAGTGTATTACTTATTGTTGCTTACCTCTCCAATTTTTAATTTTTTTTCCCCCCACATTTGGGTACTTTTCTGTTTAACTGTTTACTGCTTCTGGATTTGGCATGCTGTCAAAATTATAACTCGCAACATACTCTGAATTTTTTTCTTTCCAGGGGACCATTATTGAGAAACGTAATCCTACATTAAAACTCAACTGCATTTTTTTTTTAAAAATTGTATTTTATTTAGTTCATTTATTCATTAATAAAAGACTTCACACAGCTTCCCAAAATCTACTGTTTAAAAAATAAATAAATAAATAGCTACTATTTTTCAAACTAATTAATTCCATTCTTCATTAGGTTGGGGAGCATTTACTGTGATTGTCTCCATGGACAATTCACAAATGTGAGGATCATTAAACTCCTTGTTATAAATAAGGAAAATGATAGAAATTTCCAGAAGCAAGTCATAGAAGTCAGTGCTGTAGTGGGAATGTGGGAGGGATTTGCTTGCCAGTGGAACTGTGAGAAAAAAATTTATGACCACAAGTTCATGGAAAGATACAAAATCCTACTTTATTTATTTGTGTAAGAAAATAGAGCTGAAAAGCCAGAATTTAAAAATGAAGGAATAAGATCAAATGATTTTAACCTTTTACACGCCGCACTATGATCGAAAGGTAACACAAACTATTTATTGATAAAAATCACATTAAAACTCAAACATAAGAACTATGAGTACTTTTTTTTTCAAGAAAAAAATTTTTGTATATGATTTATAACATGTTCCCAAAAGGGAACATTGGTGGGAAACACTTAGTTTTTCCACATGTTTTTATAAAATATGATTAACGACACTTGCATTCAAATTTCGATTTCTGTACCCAATTTTTTAATAGTTATAAGTAAATTTCTAAAAGTTATAGAGTAATAGCACAGGTTAAGCAGAAAAATAGTTGGGGTCGAGCCGTGGTGGTGCTCAAGAGCTATACCACCTTAACTAGTCAAGAGGTGCAACGAAGCTTTTAAAAAAAAAGTTTTCCCACTAAATTAAAAAAAATTTATTTTACAGTTGATGAGCAAAAATTACTATATTTAAACAGTTTTACAATTATTTATTAGCATGTTAATCAAACAATTGAAAAACAATTAGAAAAAAGGAAGTAACAGATAATCTCTGTGTAAAAATTCACAGCACAATAATAATATGAATGAAAATCTAAAAAATACAAGGAGAAAGAAAAAAAAAACTACCGAAATTCTTTAAAATAAGAGAATGAAAACGAAAAATGATTTTTGTTTTTAGCTTTTTTGCTCTACGTGTTTTCTGCTGTCCATCGTAGGTAGGAAAGTATTTCTCATGCAGTCTTTTCTCACACAAAATATATTTTTTTTCTAGTATTCGTTTGGAATACAACACATTCTTGTGCTGATGGCACAATAAAATGTGCATCTGATTGTCTCAAAGATTCATAGCAATGTGCGTGAGGTCCAGGAACAGAGTGGATATTCAATTTCATGTGAAGCAAGCACAAAGTTGCCTCTCTCCTGAGATGTGATAGTTCTGCTGTTGTACCTTTGTGCAAATGTAAATGCAAAATCCATCCAGCAGCGACAGCCATGTTTAGCGCATTGTTAAATAGATTCCGATACCATTTTTTGTTTCTAAACATGAGTCGCTATGATCCAAGAAGTCTGTCTAGTAAATTGACACCTCCCATCCCCTCATTATGCATTTTTATCAGATGTGGCTGAGAAACATCAATTAATTTTTTTTTTGTGCTTGACAAAATCGCTTGGTTTTACGATAGGCTTATGGGTCGAATAATTGGATGCTATAGTTACTACAGCACTGTCCAGCGACAAATATAAGCTTGACCATCACTTCGATACTCAAAATTTCCTCTTTTCCATTTTGAGGCTTCCTTTGGTGATTTGAAAAAGCATCTTCCTGTTCGAAATTCCCGAATCGTGCCAGTTGCTTTGAAACCCTTTTTCAGAAAACTCCGAAAACAGCTTGTGTGATGAGAAAAAGTCGATTGAAAATTTCATGCATCTCTGGATTTTCAACACTGGATAGAAGCTCCCACACAACTCTAGATCCAAGAGGAGAGTTTTCTATTTCTGAAATTTTTTCACTATAGATTCTCATAGCATATGAATAGCCACTACTGGAACACAACATCCATATTTTAAAACCAAACTATATTGGTTTACCCCGTATACACAATTTACCCGAATGATGATCGTAACAGGGCACTATGGATTCATCTATACTCAATTTAGAATGGAAGTGACATATCCTCTCTCAACTGAAGAAAATCGCAGAGTAAAGGAAAATGAGAATTCATAATCACGTGTTTTCCAACATATTATGTGCCCCTCCAATAGAGTCATAAACAACGTCTAACTATCAACAAACACACGTTTTTCAGCGGCAGCTATGAGTAATCCACTTCAGACCCATCAGAGTCCCCCTTCTCCGTCACACACGTGGGGAAGAGGGGGGGGAGGGGTGAACAGGCGTAATGAAAGTAGACCACAGTCAATTAGACATTCAGACCACAGTCAAGTCTTTCCTTGATACGTACTAATAGCTCTCGTATTCGAAAACATTTTATCAATACTCCTCTGCACTGTAATCAAAATAACTTTATGTTGAAAAACTAACCTTTACATGCCAATGTTCCCTTTTGGGAACATGCAAATTTTTCATCTAATAGTAAAAACAAAATTTAATCTTTATTGATATAACTTATGTTCTACCAAGAAAATGATCATTTTTAATTACTCCCTCTTAATTTTAAAATCATTTGTTGAATTTTGAATTTTATACGAATTTTTAAATTTTGTTCGACAAAAAGTTAGAAAAAAGCCAAAGTTACGATTTTTTTCCCCTAGACACTATTTATTTTATTAATGTAACCTCGATGCCAAAAAGTCAATCCATATCTTCGTTCTAAGTAATAATTTTTATAGAGCAATATGAATAAAATTGTATTTTTCACAGAATTTTGAAGTTTATTTTCCCTTTTGGGAACATTGGCGTGTAAAAGGTTAAGGAAACTGGAATAATAAAAAAAATGCATTTACATGTAAATATTTTTGAGGAAGTTGATAAAGATAACATAGATGGGTCATTGATAAATCTGAGGAATTGTCGGGACAGCCAAGTTTTGTAGAAAATATACAGGGTGTTTCAAAATGAATCATCTGATTTTAAAAAAAATCACAACTATTAATCTTTTAATCCGTTTTGATCGAATAATATATAGGCAGAAAGAGGGAAATCTCAAGTTTCATGCAGTTGCCGACAAGTAGTGCTGACATTCTTCCTTAGCCCGCCACTTCAGTGTTTGTGAAGTGTGAGCCTGTAACAACTGTTCAGCACGATTTTCATCGACAGAACCCTGGTAAATTGGAGTTCTTGCCTCTCAGAGCATTAGGTGATGGTATACACAATTCCAAGTCACAGGTTGTCTGTGTACGCATAACAACCATGGAGCAGTGTATGTAGACATGCTCACAAAAGTTTGGGACGAATTTGCTTACCGTATAGACATGTCGTGCACCCAAAGGTGAGCATATTTGAGCACCTTTCATTTCGTTTGTTAAAAAAAAAAATAAAATAAAATATGGTTAGCCATGTAATATAAAATTAATTTTAAGTTTCTATGTTCAATATTTTTCATAATATACTCATTTCAAATCAAGTGATTCTTTTTTAAACACCCTGTATTTCTGATATGGAGTTCAGTACAGTGAATAATTATCACAACCACAAGCAGTTATATTAGCATATGTCACAAACAGTTATATTAGCATATGAATCAGCAGGAGTGTTTAGCATTCATGGATTTAGATATTTCTAATTTTGTACATTCCTTAAATGCTCCTTTATTCATTTATCAAAGACACATTAAGTTTATCCAATATAACAGGGGTGGCCAACTTTTTTAAGTCAACGATCGACTTTTTCATGAATTGTTTATTCGACGATCGACTAGTTGCTATTTTCATAAAAATGAGCAATTCTATATAATTATTATAATCTCTAATTTCTAAAAAAATTATGACTTGCGATTGACCAAAATCATGTCGAAGATCGACCGGTCGATCGCGATCAACTTGTTGGCCACCCCTGCTCTAGAGAAATCCACAACAGAATTCATTGATCTGTTTTGTGAAAAGCTTCCTGTTCTTGCTCAGCATGATTTTATTGTCAAACAGCAATCTTCCTTTATTAATGAAATCAAGAACAATTTGACAGATGCGGAATATGTTGTACCGTGCGACTTTTCTGAGAACTACATGTTTATTTTACAAGATGAGGTCCAAAGCTATCACTGGACCAGTGAACAAGCCACTGTCCACCCTTTTGTAATTTATTACAAAGGCGAAGGAAAGATTAAACATGTGAGTTTAGTTGTAATATCTGAATGCTTAGAACATTAAACATTAGTAGTGTATTGCATGATTGATATTTTGTAAACGAAGTTTGAAAAGATTAAAAGGATCTTTTACTATTCCGATGGTTCAGCTGCCCAATATAAAAAAAAGAAGAATTTTACCAACTTGTGTTTCCACATAAACGATTTTAATGTAGAAGTTGAGTGGCACTTTTCTGCCACTGCACATGGTAAAGGATGTTGTTGTTGAAGTGATGGTGTTGCTAGCACAATAAAGAGGTTAGCAGCTAGGGCAAGCTTACATCGCCCATATGAAAACAAAATTATGACACCAATACAGTTGTACCAGTTGGCTGTAGAAAATATTCCTTCAGTCATTTTTTTATATGTTAATCAAGACGAATACATCCATACAGAAAATTTTCTACTAAATTGTCACAGTAAATCCATTACTATTAAAGGTACTCAGAAATTACATGGATTTATCCCCGTAGCTTCAAGTACATCAAAAGTTAAAGTCAAGACATTGTCTCATGCATCTGAATCAGTTATTGAAAAAGTATGCCTATCGGAAGACAGACTTCAACTTTCAGAAGTAAAAGGTTATGTGTGTGTTATATATGAACATAACTGGTGGCTTGCATATGTGTTGGCAAAAAATGAAACAGATTATGAAGTAAAGGTCTCATTTCTACATACAGCAGGACCTTCACCTTCTTTTTCTTACCCAAGTAGGCCAGATATACTGTGGGTTTCTGTCATTCAAATCTTATATTTAGTAAACCCTATAACTCCAACAGGGAGAGTATACAGATTGTCAGAAAATGAAGTTTTACAAATAAATGAAATGTACAAGAACTTCATGCAAAAAAGTATGATCTGGCAATTATTTATTTGATATTTATACAAAACCAATATAATTAATTGTAAAATGAAGTAATTTCGTGTTTTCTAATCAGCAATGCTATATTCAATGCAATATTTTAACATGAACCCATACAGATCTCACTTTCAAACTTATACAATCATTTCAGTACTATATAAAGTATTATTCAAAAAATTCTCAAAATTGTTACAGAATTACATAATATTTTAGCAAGGCAATGTTTATATGTTTTTAATTTACCATCCGTTAGTGCACCAAATTTAGTATTTTCAATCAGCAACTTTATATTTTGATGGGTAGTGCACACACTTCAAGCAATAAAAACTTGCACTAATGTATTTGACATTATAGAAAACAAATATGATTACTTTCAAATCCAAAATAATTTTTTTTTCTAATTTTATAAGCTTTAAAACATATTGTATTAAGTAATTTCGTGTTTTCAAATCAGGAATACTGTATTCAATGCAATATTTTAACATGAACCCATACAGATCCCACTTTCAAACTTGTACAATCATTTCAGTAAGGCATTATTTAAAAAATTCTGAAAATTTTTGAAGCGGCACATTTTGAAAAATTCAAATTTTAAATTTCAATTTCAATTTTATTAAAATAAATTTTTTAAACCCTAATTGTGTTATATATCATTGAAAATTTCTTTAAAATGCCACCAATCTTAGCTCTCTAGCTTAATTAGGAAAGATTCTAGGTCTTTTTGAAAATTGGTCTGTCAAGTGTTTTTGACTGATTTTTTGAACATTCACAGGGGTACATTTTCAAAACGGGTTGATGTTTTTCGATAAAATTTGGTATTTTTCTTAATCTATATGAAAAGTAACTATGTACCAAATTTCATTCAAATCTGAAATGGTGAAGTAAAATCAGTGTGTTGATTTGACATGGAATGACCCTTTGAGCAATCAGTGCAAAGCTTAAACCTAATTAAATAATATATGTAATCAGAACCAATGGGGGGGGGGGGTTATACGTTAATATCGGCAATTTTTCAGCCTTTAAGGACCTAAATACAACATTTAAGAATTTGGTGTAATCCATTGTAGATTGAAAGATATGAATGAGGGCTTGCATATTTAATGTCTTAAAAATTGTTGATTATATCAATCTACATTCAATTTACATAAGTTGAAGTCAATAACCAGCTCCCCTTTCCTGATGTTTTGGCTACTAAATATGATTCTAGTTTCAATACTTCCGAGTGTACAGAACCATTTTGCCCTGATGCCTGCTCATGCTTATTCTAATCATCTCCCCCTCAAAGTAAAAAAAAATTATAGGCTTCTACACTTAGGTTTACTAAGCATTATTTTTATGCTTGGACCCCATTTTTCTTATTGATGAAGAATATTTACTTTAATTGTTGGCCATTAGCGATAACTAACATATTTTGACTATTGATAAAGCCATTGAAAAAAAAGTTTATCCCTAATGGAGCCTACTCTCTTACCCTTTCAGTCTCAATGTTAGGATATGTTCATGGCCCTTCCATTTTACCTACCTCCTAAATGAAAAATATTAGGTGGTGGTAAAATGGGAAAAAAATTTAAATTAGAAAAACCCTGCCTCATTTTATTCAAATCCGTTAATAAATTTTGTTTACCATCAATTGAAACACCAAAAACCCAATTTCATATGTGGGGTGTTTATAGCCTCATTCCAGTCCTTGTATTTCAACCTTATATTTGCAGGGGTGGCCAACAAGTCGATCGCGAAGCCAATTTTGGTCGATCGCTCGCAATGTCTTAACTTATAAACCGATTAGACTACGTGATAAATAGAGCACTAATTTAGGACCCTAGTTAGGGCGGCTGTAAGCGTTCTGTTTACACTGCACTGGACCGGGACTGTAATTCAGTCTGAGACCGAACATATACCGTGCCTTCCAAGCATAAGAAAATTGTTATTGATATACGCCTAATTTTGATTTCTTGGTTAGGGACATGCAAACTCAGTATTCCCATTGATGTTAACGTAATAAATTCTTTATCTGTAGCTAATTTGAACTAATGTCAATAATTACTCATGTTGTTTCAATTCCCATGGACGTGACTTTTTTGGCTCGTTGTGTATGTCATTTTTCACGCAGATAGATACTTATGTTTGAACATATATTTTGCTTATATACCCATAGCTCGCGAGAGTGCTCCTCATAATGAAACACAGTATATAAACATAGTATGTATTTCACACCTCCCATTCCCCACTTAGACTATGCCTATGACAACAAATCGATCGCGAGACATTTTTAAGATAAAAAGTAGATCTTATGTACACAAAAGTTGGCCACCCCTGCACTGTAACCATGCAGCTACAGAAGGAGGGAAAAGCTCAGTGTTAAAAATGACTTTTCGTCGCCGCCAATAGACGGCGCGCGCGCAGAGCTTCGGGTTTTGACACGGAAACCATAGTATGGATTTTTCGTACTTTTCAAGAGAAAACATGTTTTTTTAAGTGCGTATTTAATATAAATTCATTTCTTAGACTTAACAATATATATACAGTGGCTCCCAAAAGTGTTCGTACACTTACGAATTTCAATGAAATAGGGGTATATTCATTAATTAAAATGAATATTTCAGAATGGGTATTTAATAATAAGATCTATAATCTATTCTGAACAAAACTACATGAAATATTTTGAAAACATAGTAAAACTTTATTTTTAAGAAACCAATAATCAAAAAATAACAAAAACTTTATCTCACAAAAGTCATCGTACACTGAAATATTTTCGGATAAATTCATAATTAAAATTATCGTCTGTCGCTTTATTTTTATTTTTGTATTGTGGTGGCATTTAAAATATCGTTTGGCTTTAATTTTTGCTTGCCTACTCCTTAATATTCTATTTATTATTTAAAAATGGCTGGAAGTCGTAAAGAAACAACAAACAGCATTCGAAAATTGATTATTTTTCATCATAGTAGTGGTAAATCAGTTCGGAATATTGCTAAATTACTTAATTTATCCCATTCTACTGTGCAGTATGTGAAAAAAACGCTTTAAAGAAGAAAATTGGATCGAAAACAAGGTAAGAAAAGGCCGTCCAGCAAAGTTAACAAAACGTGATCAGAGATTTATAATTAGAAAATTTGTGAAAAATTCACGTTTGAGTGCTGTAAAAGTTTCTGCAGAATTCAATGAAACATTTTCTACTTCAATTTCACCTGAAATTTTTTGACGAGTTCTCAGAACAGCTGGATTACATGGGCGTTCTGCCCATAGAAAAATTTTTGTGAGAAAAACAGAAAGTTTAGGCTTCCCTTCGCACTATCAATGATAAATAAGCCCCAAACCTATTGGAATAATGTCTTATTTGCTGATGAACATTTTTGGTGCTGATGGGCGTATAATTATATGGAGAACAAAAAAAATGAGGAACTTAATCCCAAGAACTTAGTAGGAACAGTTAAGCATGCCGGTGGAGGTATCCTTGTGTGGGGGTGCATGTCAGCATCAGGACTAGGAAATTTGGTATTTATTGATGACATAATGAATCATGCTGTTTTTATAAATATTTTAAGAGACAATTTAAAATTATCAGCTCAAAATTTGGGTATTGTAAACAACTTTGTTTTTTATCAAGATAACGATCCTAAGCACACGGCTCTCAACGATCGCATCTGGTGTCTCTATAATTGTCCACAAGTTTTGAAAACACCACCTCAATCGCCAGATTTAAACCCAATAGAACATATTTGGAGAGAACTGGAGGTTCGAGTACGAAAACACGACATTCACACGAAAAGCGAACTAAAAACAATTATGATGGAAGAATGGATGAACATTGATGCAAAAATTACAAAAGAACTAAAGCAATCTATTCCCAGACGTTTAAAAGCTGTTGTGGATGCTAAAGTATATCCTACTAAATATTAATTTAACGAAAAATTTAGAATATTTACTAATATTTAGAGATTTTTTACAAGTGTACGATGACTTTTGTGAGATAAAGTTTTTGTTACTTTTGGATTATCGGTTTCTTAAAAATAAAGTTTTACTATGTTTTCAAAATATTTCATGTAGTTTTGTTAAGAATAGATTATAGATCTTATTATTAAATACCCATTCTGAAATATTCATTTTAATTAATGAATATACCCCTATTTCATTGAAATTCGTAAGTGTAAGAACACTTTTGGGAGCGAACACTTTTGGGTCCAGGAAGCCGCAACCGGGATGTGGGAGGTGGGAAAAAAAGAGTTCCTATTTTTGTTTGTCAGTGGAGAAAAGTGAAATCGGATTCGGACGGGTAAAGATGCCCCCGGGTCAAGCTAATTGGACAGTGTTGTGGTAAAGCGTATAAGGGGAAACTACAAGGTCTGACAATAAAGTTCGGTGAATAGTCCTGTAACATTAACGTAGATGAAATATTAACGAAAGTTACCTTACTGTCCTTCGAAATAGTCACCTCCCATAACTATGCACCGCTGACATCTGCTATACATGTTCTGGAAACTTTGCAAGAAGTCTTCTTTTGGGATGGAGTTCAAAAGCCTCGTCACGTTTCGTTGGATGTCAGGAATATCGTCAAATCTTTTTTCCTTTCAAAGCGAGTTTGAATAGGAAGAAGTCTGGAGGATTGAGATCTGGCGAGTATGGTGGATGTTCAATTTGCACCACCCCCTTTTTTGCCAAGAACTGTTTGACGATATTGGCTGTGTGAGGGCGAGCATTGTCGTGAACAAAAAACCATGAACCTTGCTGTGCGTACTGGGGTCGTACCCTGCGAAGACGTTTCATGAAACGGGTCAAAATTTCAATGTACCCTTCAGCATTCATAGTCGTTCCCTCTGGTAGAAATTCCTTGTGGATAATGCCTTGACTATCAAAAAAAGTGATGACCATCGTTTTGATGCGTGATTTTTCTGCTCTGACCTTTTCCCGACGAGGTGATGCAGGAGAACTCCATTCCATGGTTTCCCGTTTCGTTTCAGGGTCGTACCTGAGACACCAGGACTCATCCTCAGTGACAATACAGTTCAAGAAGTTTGGTGTCGCCGTTTCGACAAAATCCTGTGAAGCCTCTAAACGTGCCTGCTTGTAATCTTCATCCAACATCCAAGTGATGTGGCACAAGACGACAACACGTTTTTCTCATCCATAAATTCTGGGTAACGATTTGTATCACAGAACAAACTCACTAAACAAGCACTTTGTAAAACAAGTCTTACACGGAACACAAACGACGCTCAACTGAACAACGGTGGGAGCAGATGGTCAACACCTACCGCTACGCAGGTGCAGCGTTTTGTTTCGCCAGTGTTGCCAGATCGGCAGTTCTGACTTCATTCACCGAACTTTATTGTCAGAGGTTGTATTATGTTATATCTAATAAAGAAAGGGGTGAATTTTACGACTATATTCCATCCCATCTTATCAATCTTTCTTTAAAAAAAAGAAAGAACTTCGTGCCTTTTGAGGGTTTAAGTAGCTTTTTTGGAAAAATGAAAGGAAATCGAAGAGTGTAAACTGATTCTTAAAACCGGTGGATTGATTCTTTAAAGCGAAAATTTTAACATGGAAATAATACATTTGTTTTTGTTTTCGCGATATTGATTCTTATAAACGGTTGATTCTTATAACCAGTGATCACTATAAGCGGTGGTTACTGTATATATATATATATATATATATATATATATATATATATGTGATAATAACGGCCCACCATTATATAAAGCGTATTTAAAATTACCCTGTTAATAAAGCACGACCCCTTTTTCCAAAATTGGAACCCAAAAGTAAAATAAGATAAATTATATTATCCCTGCAGATCATTATACAGGCATGTGAAGTAGCTGAACTCAATAACATCCCCAGATATGAGTGTTAGAAGTTATGAGATTCCGAATGTCAGTATAGTGTCAAAAATCTTGAAGAGCCCTCGAACCACTCTGAATTTATAGGTTCTGTAACGTCAAAAACCACACTTTGCAAAAATTTTATGGCCACTTATCCTGCACTCAGGTCAAGAAGTCGCGGTTCTAACAAGCGCGGGATCTAGCAGTAAAGTCCCCGATAAACTTAAGTGGACACGTGAACTCCACGAATCTAAAGTCGCACAATTAAAATATTAAGAAGTAGTTAGGCCCTCTGGCGTCAATATCGCAAAGCACTTATTTACGATTTGCGTGAAAAGAAGATTTCTGTTTCTTGGGGTCTAACTCTCGTTGCTGTCGGACCTACGGTCCGCTTCTGTCTTGTAATCCGCGCCCTGTCGGGCCAAGTCATGTGGCCACTGCAGCTAAGGCTTTCTAATCAATAAAGCAAATCCTCGAAGTTGTGTATTTCATCAATGGCTCCAAGAGTGCGTGCCTCGCCTAAGGTTCGTAAGTGGTTCCCTGGATCTACAATTCGCCTGACTGCATCACATCTTCGTGACGGCTACGCCTCCGATTAGGGTTATGCCTCTCCTCCACGGTGTGAGGTACGGGACACCACATATATATATATATATATATATATATTTATTTATATATATGTATATATATATGTATATGTATATTTATATATATATATATATATACATATATATACATATATATACTTATATATACATATATATATATATACAATGGAATCTCGATCGATCGTTTTCCCGTATGCATCGTTTATTTCACCTAGTCCCGAATAAATTCCGTAGAAAACAAGATAACACAGACCGCATGGATCGTTCCTTGATCCATCGTTTTCCCGCAATATTCGTTCAGAATATCGCAGCATTACATTAATTTATCGGATCGATTGTATTTTCATTATAACTGGACACGAGATATAAATGCCCGGATTGAGCTACAACGATGCTCTAATTAAACAATGAGCAGAACATTTGACATGCATGGTCTCGTATTTTTGTTCTCTCCTGTTTAGCCTGGTTTCGCGTAATCGTACCACTCCCATTATTTGTTCGTCTTTGGTGTTCCTTAATTCTTTAGCCCCTGGAGTATCCTATTTACGGCAACTCATTCCAAATTCTCCGACTATTCAACATTTCTGTTCTTATCAGCAATGGCTCACAGTCAGCCGACCTGAGCGTTTTCTACTGCCCTCTGGCTTTTCTGTTGGCCTTGGGATGGAGGCGCCCTGGTGTTTGGTCTAGGGTGGGAGAAGTTTCTGATTGCTGCAGTTCTACACTGGCCGATGAGGGTTTCACCCGGAAGCAGAACATCCTGGTGGTCTTATGTCGGACCCCATCCAGTGCAATGGAATGGTTCTAGTTACAAACGATTTACGTCTGCCGCTTCTTTCTTCCGCCAAATACATGGTATCCCAATGGGGGGAGGTTGTTCCTCAATATTGGCAGACATTTACCTCCACCATTATGAAATGGGGACCGCCTTATTGAGTGAGTTAATATATTTCAGATATGTGGATGATGTTTTAATTTGCACTAAGTACAAAGAGCAGGTCATAGATCTGGGGTTTTATCCAAAAAATCTTAGCCTTTTAGAATCTGATAAAACACCGGATGATCGAGTTGTATTTCTGGATTTAAGCTTATGTGTTGATGAAGAGAGTAGTCTAGTGAAATACAAAATGCATGATAAAAGGGACTATTATCCATTTACTACACAACGCGTAATGCCTTGGAATACAGTAGAGCCCCGATTATCCGCGGAATTGGGTGGCAAGGGCACCGCGGATAACAAAATTCGCGGATAACCCGAAAATGTCTAAAAATGAGGTGCAAACAGGAAAAAAAATATTTCCACGTAATAACTATGTTTTATTGTACAAAAAACATAATAAAACTTTTAAAATACATACATATGTACAGTACATCAGAAACGTTTGCTCTATGTCTAAATCACTAAAATAAAGAACGGTAAACAAAAAACAATACATACATACAGTATGTACAAAAAGTGTTCAGTTACACCTTTTTACAAAAATTAGTCACTCGTTTTTGCTTCTTGCTTTGAAAACCTCTTTTCTTTATTCTAAATTGCACTTTCCTTAACATAATATTTTTCTGCCAGATGTGCATCGTTGTCATCTTCCTCTAAATATTGAAGCAATCCGTCTACGTGCTGCAAAGCAGTTTCGTGTGTCATCCGCGTAGGCGCCTCGTCTTCACTTTTATTTTGGTCTTCATTCTCGTTCACTCCCATTGCTTTGTTCGTTATCTGTATGTCAGTCAGTCGTTCAAACCCCGAATCACTTGCGACGCATTCCAGCCACTCTTCTACGTTCTCTTCGTCGACATTCTTACCTCTCGGAATGGATGTCACTAGTTCAACAAGTGTAGCAGTCGGCATGATTTCATTCTTTTCTTCGCAAATGTTTTGGATGACATTTGTTTCGATACTCGGAAAGAGTTTTTTCCATGATTTAACAAGGGTTGGGGGTTTGATGTAATCCATTGCAGACGCAATATCGTAAATGCTATCCAAAATTGTATAATTCCGCCAAATTCTTTGAGATCGCAGCCTTCCTCGATTTTTGACAGTAACAACTTTGTCCTGTATGTTCTCTTCATGGTTGCAATGACTCCCTGGTCCATAGGTTGTATCAGAGCAGTAACATTTGGGGACCAAAAACTTTGGGAATACTTGCCCGTCAGAAGATTTAAGCACACTTGCATCTGGATGTGAAGGCTTGTTGTCAAGTAACAAAACAGCCTTCTTTGACAAATTTTTTGAGTCAAGATGTTTACGTACTTGAGGTACAAAAATCTTTTCAAACCATTCTTGAAAAATCTGCTGGTTCATCCAATATTTTTTTGGTTGAAATAATCAACTGGGAAATTTTCTACTTTTGGACCCTTGAAAGACCTCGGTTTCTTAGATTTACCGATTAGAAGAAGCCTAAGTTTGTGATTACCCGCAGCGTTGCTGCATGGCAAGATTTTAATTCTTTCCTTGCTACTTTTGTGACCTGCCGCTTGATGCTCACTTTCAAATGCTAAAGTACGAGTGGGAAGACACTTCCAAAAAAGCCCTGAATCATCAGCGTTATAAATTTGTTCATATGACAGATCCTCAGACAACACAAAATCTTCAAAATCACTTTGAAAATCCTCAGCTGCTTGTTGATCACCACTCAGCTTCTCTACCTGTAAACCAATCTCTCTAATTCCATAACGTTTCTTAAAACGATGTAACCAACCGAACGAAGCATCAAAATTTCCTTGCATACCTAATAAATAAAAAAAAGATTTTCGCTTTAGCGGCAATTGTAGGACCCGACACGGGAGTGCCCTCACTTCTCACCTGAGCTAGCCACTCCGCTAATGACGAGTCAAGTTCATTATAGGAGGATTTCTTCATCGTTTTCCGTTTTTTTTTTATCCCAGAAGCACTTTCAGACACTGATAAAAATTAAAATTGGTTTCTTTGAGGTTCGTAATTAATTTTTTTTTCGCGGCACTTGCACTCGCGGACAATCCGCACCGCGGATAATCCGCTCGCGGATAATCGGGGCTCTACTGTACTTGTTTACATAGAAATGTAAAGCGCAACCTAATCATTAACTACATGCTACGTATTAAACGTCTAAACTGTAACAAATTGGAAATACAATCAGGTATAAAATCATTTGCAAACATTGCTTTAGAAATGGGTTTTCCTTTGGGATTTTTATTAAAAACCATGTGTGAATTCCATTCAATCGATAGGAAAGAATGTCTTAATCGATATTTCAGTAATTGAAGTAATAAAATGATTAGTTGGCAAGTTACGTTTCGCACCTGTTAGTCTTTTACTGTCGATAATGTAGAGTTGCACTAGGTATGTGTCCTTGCTATTTTAGTTATAATTATAGTTCTAAATGTATATATTTGATAATGTTTAGAGTATTGTGTGTGGATATTTCGATACTTAGGAGGTGCTCTTTGAAGTGGTTATATGTGGATACAGTTATAATTTAGTCATAAGTCTAAATATTTAAAAAAAAAAATTATTATATGATGCATTGTTTATAGGTGTAGTGAATATATGAGGTTGCTGCAATGTTTTAGTGAATTGACAAATTGTTTTGAAATAATTTAACCCAGGTTTTTAATGTACGTTGTTCCAGTTCCTTTATTTTTTTTATTTCATCGCTCCTTGCTTTGTTTTGACTTTACGTCAGGTTGCAGATGAAGAATGACTTCCGGGAGTGTTGCCTAGGTACAAACATGTTTAACCGGAGTGTTGGGGGTCACAACTCCCCCCGGTCATTTATATTCTTCATCTTTCAGGTTGATGAATTGTGCTGGTGTTGTCAGGTTTAATAATGTTTTTATTTAATATATATATATATATATATATATATATATATATATATATATATATATATATATATATATATATATATATATATATATATATACATATATATACATATATATACTTATATATACATATATATATACAATGGAATCTCGATCGATCGTTTTCCCGTATGCATCGTTTATTTCACCTAGTCCCGAATAAATTCCGTAGAAAACAAGATAACACAGACCGCATGGATCGTTCCTTGATCCATCGTTTTCCCGCAATATTCGTTCAGAATATCGCAGCATTACATTAATTTATCGGATCGATTGTATTTTCATTATAACTGGACACGAGATATAAATGCCCGGATTGAGCTACAACGATGCTCTAATTAAACAATGAGCAGAACATTTGACATGCATGGTCTCGTATTTTTGTTCTCTCCTGTTTAGCCTGGTTTCGCGTAATCGTACCACTCCCATTATTTGTTCATCTTTGGTGTTCCTTAATTCTTTAGCCCCTGGAGTATCCTATTTACGGCAACTCATTCCAAATTCTCCGACTATTCAACATTTCTGTTCTTATCAGCAATGGCTCACAGTCAGCCGACCTGAGCGTTTTCTACTGCCCTCTGGCTTTTCTGTTGGCCTTGGGATGGAGGCGCCCTGGTGTTTGGTCTAGGGTGGGAGAAGTTTCTGATTGCTGCAGTTCTACACTGGCCGATGAGGGTTTCACCCGGAAGCAGAACATCCTGGTGGTCTTATGTCGGACCCCATCCAGTGCAATGGAATGGTTCTAGTTACAAACGATTTACGTCTGCCGCTTCTTTATACTCTCACACAATAACCGATACCGAAAGGAATACAATTTGCAACACAGAAAAAAATATTGTTTACTTGTGGTCCACAAGTTGTGGAGAGAAAACCGCCAAAAAACAAATGAAGATTAAATACTTTTATTTGAATCAAAATTCCTGTGTATCTAAGTGTATTTCTTTTTTTATTATTATTATTTTGGTTTTCAGTACAACTTTGTAATTTTATCTTCAATTACACTACAGGTATGTATGTATTTATGTACGTGAGTAAATATATTTTAGTGATATCAAACTTTAAGGTATGTTAATACTTAGTGCGTAACAAAATTATAAGACCACCCAAAATATCACTCATTTTAATATTATACTGCATAAAATAAATAATTTTAAATTTTGAAGCAAATAAAAAAAGTTCTATTTTCTAAAAAAAATCGCTTAAAGGGAAAAAAATTCAGTTAATTTCACACAGCAAATGATTTTTTGAAATATCGGTGTAACATAAATATAAGACCACTTATTTTTTTTATTTAAAATCGTTTCCGTTTTTAAAACTATTTTATTTTTTCTTTCAAAATCGTAGATAAACTGTAATTTTACATCACAAAAAAGTCCAAACGATAATATTGTAAAAGAAAATAGAATTTAATTTGTTTGTTTTTATGAGGAAATTCACAATGCCGCGAAGAGAATTATCTGAACTAGAAGTTTGAAAAATTTGGTTTTATAAGGGCTCTGGAAAATCGAAACGTGAAATAAGTAAGATTCTTAAACGTTCTAAAGCTGCTATTCATAACTTTTTAAGTAAAAGAGATTATGGAAAATATGAAAGATCTGGCAGAAAGAGTAAATTATCAGCTCGCGATAATAGACGAATTTTCAAGCTTTTAACGAAACAGAACTTGTCTACTTGTAAAATAACACAGCAGACAAGTAAAACTATTTCACATATGACAGTCTGGCGCACTTTAAGATCAAATTCAAATAATGCTCTTCGGAAATTAAAAATAAAACCAAGACTGTTAAAGCATCATAAAGAAGGAAGGCTGAAGTGGGCAAAGGAAATCATGACCGGGGATGCTGCTTGGAAAAATATTATTTTTTCCGACAAAAAAAAATTTTATTTGGATGGCCCGAACGATAATATTTCCTACTGGCATGATTTACGAACGGAACCTCGGGTTTTCTTCAGTAGACAGATGGGTGGTGGCTCTGTGATGGCGTGGGGAGCTTTTGCATATGATGGGAAATGTGATCTGCAGCGAGTTCTTGGAAAAATGTACTCCATTTTTTATCAACAACTGCTTTACCAACACCTTATACCTTTTGGCCCATTTTTATGAGGATCAAACTGTAAATTTCAGCAAGACAATGCGCCATGTGTCTAAATCAACTAAAAACTGGTTTCAAAAAGAAGAAATCGAGGTCTTAAACTGGCCAAGCCTTAGGGCCTGTTCACATAAGAGTCCGTTGAGTTGCGTTAAAGTATAGAAATATATTGAACCAATGACAAACCTCCAAAAGATTAGCAACGAAATTTTTAACGCCTATTATTGGTTTATTTTCGCCTCAACGTCATGTTTTCCTTAACGCAACGCAACGGACTCCTATGTGAACAGGCCCTTAGTCCAGACCTGAATCCCATCGAAAACTTGTTGGGCCATTTGGCTCGTCAAGTGTATGCAAATAACCGTCAGTATGATTCTGTGTATGAATTAGAACTAGCTATCATGAATGAATGGGACAAAATTCCCAAATATTTGCCCGAAAACCTAATTAATTCAATGAAAAGTCGAGTATTTGAAGTTATTCAGAAAAATTGTGGATCAACATCATATTAGTTTTATTAAAAAAATTTGTTTTAACTAGTGGTCTTATAATTTTGTTACAGATATTTGATTGGAAAAATTTGAAATTGTTGATAAAATAATTAGTATACTTAAATATCTCTTAAAAATAATATACATATATTTTATATTTCATTTATTAACACCAACCTAATTTAATTTAAAAAAAATTATACTATTTATTGTAAAATTCACAAAATCCACAGTGGTCTTATAATTTTGTTACACACTGTATGTTCCCGCATCTATTGGTTTCCCGCATCCATCGTTTAGTTCAGTCAGTCCCTTCGGAAACGATAGATCGAGATTCCACTGTATATATATATATATATATATATATATATATATATATATATATATATATATATATATATATATATATATATATATATATATATATATATATATAGAGTGGAATCTCGATCTATCGTTTTTCAAGGGACTGACTGAACTGAACGATAAATGCGGGAACATAACAAAGCAATATTACCGTCGGAACTGGGTGAGATAAATGACACATACGGGAAAACGATGATTCGGAAAACGATCGATCGAGATTCCATTGTATAAATAAATAAATATATATATATATATATATATATATATATATATATATATATATATATATATATATATATATATATATATATATATATATATATATATATATTGTTAAGTTGAACAAATGAATTCATATTAAATATGCACTTAAAAAAACAACATCTTTTCTCTTGAAAAGTACGAAAAATCTATACTATGGTTTCCATGTCATAACCCTGAGCTCTGCGCGCGCGCCATCTAGTGGCGGCGACCAAATGTGAGACACATATTTAACACTGAGCTACTCCTCCTTCTGTAGCTTCATGGATGAACTATACATATAACTGTACATATGATGAACCAATCAATCAATCAAATTTGAAAGGATATATAAAAAAATGCTATTAAAAAAGGTAAAATTAAAAAAAAATTTGAATTGGGAATTTTTCTTTTCGTTTTAAAATTAAAATTTTTGGAGGGTCCCTAACATTCGGGGGACCCCTAGGCCCGGGCCTAATGGAAAATCAAGGCCTGGCTAAGCCTCTTATGCAAAGTTATCGACAAGATATCAATGATTTTGCTTTCAGATTTTAATAATCTTAAGGGAAAATATAAGTCCTGAGTGACGGAAGCTGAAGCTTTAAAATTATTTTTTCTATTTTAAAGTTCAGCTCCTTTCTCTTTCTTTTATTATAACTGATCCTATTACCGGTCTTGTTTGTTAATTTTTCTCAGTTTTATGATTTTTAATCATAAAACTGATGATAGGTAATTATGATGTATTACAAAACCCCATACATGAAGTACATATATGAAGTGGAGGCGTGTTTTTGTTTCAGTTAGCCAATAGTAGATCAACTGCACTTGTCTAAGCGCAAGTTTTAGCTACCGTTTATCACGAAAGTTTGAGGTTTTACAGTTGGCAACAATACTCACAGTCTGAAAGTGATTCTATTTTATGTCGGCCTAGAGGACCATACTACAAGACTTCCAACATGGTAATTATATATCCGTATCCATCTCTTTACTTAATGCATTAAATTACTAATTATTAACAGTATTATGATATTTGTTATCTGTATCTCTTTATTTTATTTAGATTTTTGTTGCACATAGTGAAATAAGTTTGTTTTATGCAGTTTGAATGTAGAGCAATCGATCATGTTTCATTTTGTGATTCGTCGCTGTGATTTACTAAGTTTGAGAATTTCAATTCAAAATTTTATTTTTTTCACTTTCAGACGCTGGTTTTGCCAGATAAGTTCCAACATATTTTGCGTGTTATGAACACCAACATTGATGGAAGACGTAAAGTTATGTTCGCTTTGACAGCCATTAAGGTAACAGTATTATTTGAACTGTAATATCTTCGCAATACGTTGTTGTATTTATTCTATGTATAACGTAGTGAATATTGCATTTATCTAATTGAAACTTCGTGAAATAGCCATATATTTGTGTCAATCTGTAATATAAATTGTTTTATCAAATGTGGGAACACGGGGTAACTTAACTGAACACTAGTGTATTTTGTATTTAATTTTTTGGATTGTATAAGAATTCTCAGTATCTATTCCGTGAAATCTTACCATATATTTTTTAGAACTGCCCAATGATTAGAACTCCATTCCGGAGTGAAGTCAGCTCAATCTAACATTCTTTCGCTTTCCCCATCTTTTCTATCTCATTTCTTTTGACTTTTATACTAATATTTCGATTCCGTCTACTAACATAGCCTTGCTTTTGTTAGATTTAGTTGACTGATCAGTGATGGATGATTATGAGATCTGAGGGCATTATTATTATTTGTATTAATAATTTTTAAGTAAAATCAGCTTCAGAAAGTAAGAGACAATATTAGAGTATGTTGTACACGTTGTAATTTGTGAACTGATCTCATTGTTATTCTTAAATTCCTACAAAACTTTTATACAATTCTTAGGAAATACTTAAATATTCTTAAATCATGTCTTAATGACAACTACTACAATACGATTTGGAAAATAGCGTCAGTTGTGTTAAGAATAATATTTAAGAAATAGATTTTTGTTTCTTAAATATTTATTGGTAAGATTGGGAAAATAAGTATGTTTCACGAAAGTTTTGGATGAGTATGTAAAATAGCTTTTTAAAAAAACTGAATTTTCTGTAAATTGTTACTAGTTTATGAACGTTTTATAATTATCAAACTACTGTTGTTTCTAATGCCCCCTAGTCTGAATATATTCCAGACTTTGTGCATATAGGCTAGCGGGCTGGATTCAACTCTTGTATTCTGCTCAGATTTGTGCCCAATGATTAGAACAAAATCCTGAGTGAGGCCAGCTGAAACTTAAAACTATATTCTATTTCATAGTTCTAGCCCCTTCACCTTTCTTTTAATTTTAACTGATCCTCCTATTACCTGTCTAGTCTAATTTTTCTTTCTTAACTTTTCTTAGTTTTAAGGTTCAGCTGATGATCTGTGATGGTGGATTATGAGATCTGAGGGCTATAAAGTATCAAATTTCTGTACTCAATAAAAAGTTTGGAATGTGAAAATTAATACTGAAGTTTATTCTTTTAGCAAAATCCTTTTTGTCAGGTTAATTTGTCGTTTTTATTGCAAGTGTAATACAAAGTAACAAAATACTTTTAATGAAAAAATATACCCTTTTTCTCGCAGATTAAGAATAATTCAGGTACTCATTTAAAAGGTAGGAAAATTTAAGGGTTAGAGACTGGATTTGTCCCTTGACAAAAATTAAAAGATTTAAGTCAACTCAAATGTGTCTAACAATTTTCAACCTAGCATCAGTACTAGAAGAGACCTCAGTATTTTAGTTAGAGGAGTGTGCCTTCATGATGTATAACATTTGCCTGTTTGTCCTACTGAAACCTAGTACAAGTGTGGTTGTAGCGTATGGGATTAGTATTCATGACAGTTTTTTGTTTTGAACAATTTTCAACTCAGTTATATGAAGCCAGTCATAAGACATTGTTAAAATATAACTAAGTTTGTTCAAATTAAGTCATCTAAGCCAGGGGAGGGCAATTGTTTTGGCCCAGGGACCTTTTTGTGTTAGCAGAGAGCCACACCTTTTAAAATTATTGCATTTATTAGTTAACTTTGCATTTTATAAAAGGCATAAATTGTATCATAAAAATTAATAAATATAAATTAAGTAAAATATTGGCAGGTTTTCTGGGTGTCTTGGTGGTCCACAAAAAAAATCTGTAGTAGGCCGCATGTGGCCCGCGGGCTGCTATTTGCCCACCCCTGATCTAAGCCATAAAATAAGTAATTTTCACAATATTTTGTTATCTTGTCGTTTGGCTAATTTTATATCTTGGGCTCTTTTAAATCCTCTGATAATATGTGGATCTTGGAATCATCTGATTTAAAGGGTCATTTTTATTTTATGTTCAATAACTTGTAAAAATTTATGAGACGTGCTGTTATTCATTTGGTCCAGGTTTTGTTTTGAAGAATTGTTTTTTCTGTAATTTTACTCTTATGGTCAAATTTATGTTTAGTTTTAGAACAGTTGGTGTTCTGAACAGTTAATTATATTTTAATTATATGCATTATCAAGAAAATCAAGTTGTATGAAGAATTTAATGATGTATTAAAAACTGCATAACATACTTTTTGAAAAGTTGGGTAGAGAGGTCCTTAAAGGAACTGGGGAATTTAATGATTTGAGATCAGTCATAGATTTTTGGCTTGTTTAATTCCCCAAATTAAAGCGAGCAGATTTTTGTAAGGTAAATTACTGATAGTGAAATATTAAAACATTATAAAACTTGGTGATTGATAGTGATTATCTACTGTGAATTATTAGATTAGAGAAATGATAGCTGCAAAACTTAATTTGAATGATAAAGCAATCTTGAAATTTGTGTTCTAAGGAATAAAATGCTCTTTCTCCTATAATTTTTCTGAGGAAATGCTATATGTAGATTATCTTTGAATTTCTAGGGAGTTGGTCGACGATTTTCAAACTTAGTGTGCAAGAAAGCTGATGTTGACTTAAACAAAAGAGCTGGTGAACTTAGTGAGGAGGAGGTATGTTAAGTTACACCTTTTCTTTTATTAATCAAGTATTTTGCTTAATCCAGAATAAATGTAGATACATTTTTATTATTCTAATAAAACTTTAATATGCAGGTGGAGAAACTTATCACAATTATGTCAAATCCTCGTCAGTACAAAATTCCAGATTGGTTCTTGAATAGACAGAAGGACATTAAGGATGGCAAGTACAGTCAAGTTACATCCAACGGTCTGGAAAACAAACTGCGTGAAGATTTAGAAAGGCTAAAAAAGATTCGTGCCCATAGAGGTTTAAGACACTATTGGGGGTAAGTGCATTTCTTGTCTGTGTATGTGCATGGATGTTTTTTCATTATCTACGATCTGTCTGAATAGTTTTTTTCATTTCATTTTAATGGATATCCGATATGTAGTAAGTTGAATAAGTGTTTCCACTCTGTTATATTTAATAGAAAGTTTTTAATACTTTAACCTGCTGATGCAAATTTGACATGCTTATAGAGTAAAACTTATATTCTCACATAAACTTCCTAGGTATTGTAAAATTTAAAAACTATTATATGCTATTTTTTATGGTAAACTCTAGAATGAATTCATTTCAGTTAAACACAATCTAACTTTTAAAAAGGGGGGGGGGGGGTTCTTCCAAGTATGTATGTACTAAACTAATTTCTGAACTGCAAAATTAGTTTTACAATGCCCTTTGTATCTAAATGTTTTTTTAAATATTATACTGACTTGTTAAAACAAAATGTATGTGCTACCTGTGTGTGAGTGAGTAAACTGAAAACAAATGTTTTGTCTAGTGTGAATACTAGTAGTCATATAGTAGGATATTGGTTAGTGTATAAGGTTTAAGAATTACCAGAACTTACTAGAATTAGAATACAATTCAATAACATTAATTTTAAAGCACTAAACAAATATTTTGTCATATTCGGAAGAAAATAATTAGCCGGTTGATGTCTGAATAGCTTGGGCTCTGGGTTAGAGTCCCACTCTTGGCATGGATGTTGTAGCCATTCGGAATCGGCTTTAGGCAGTAGGTCTTGGTTTAATTAGCCCTTATGTTGCAAAAAATTGACTAGTGCTCAAAACCAAACTTTTGAAGAAATTATTTTTAGACAATACGATATTTAGCCATATATGCTTAGTATGTAAAATACTGGGTAATGGATGAAATGGCAGTTCTTGTAAGCTAGCCTTTCATATAGACCACCATACAGTTGACATCATTAATATCTCTAAATTTTGTTTTACTATTAGTCATATCTTTTTTTTAATTATTTATGAATTCTATACTGTCATTGGGTAAAGCTGTAGATTACTATACAAAACCCACATTGGCATAGTACCAGTATAAGGGATTACAAATTGATAACTTAATCTTAGGTGAACAATTTCAAGTTGCCAAATTATGTTAAATTTTTTCATCTCTTATATTACAAATAGATAAAACTAAGTAGTATATATATCTTAACTGGCTTATGAGAGTGACAAATGCTCAAGATTAATTAAAAATTGTGATAAAGTGGGGAACATACCTCGGATGGAGTTTGTTTCATAAAAGCCATGTCTTATTGAAGTGTGTATTAAATATTTATTTTTTTTAATTAAGGGGAAGGGATTTTTTTTCATTTTGAATTTAAATTGCTTGTCAGTGTCTTCTTAAAACATCAGTAGCAAAATTAATGTAGTAAAACTGGCTTTATATAATTTTTTCTTTAAATTTACAGTTATTGAAGTTGAGAATATTTTTTATATTCAGCTTTTTATTTCAACCAAAAACTAAAGTATGCAAATATATATGCCAGTATGATATATGCTAATTTTTTTTATATGTGGGGCATTGATGACATCTTATCATTTAGGACATTATATATAATGAGGGAAAAGATGTAATTGCAACTTTACAAATGAGTTGGAGCCATGAAGATTTTTAAAAAAATTTACCTATTAGTTATCTGAAAATTTGAATAGCAATTCTGTGTTTTTTTTACTGCATTTACTTTTAAAACCAACTAATGGCACGACAGTCTATTGTAGACCAAGGCCTGTGGTGCCCATCTCTGCTTTCTTGACCGTGGGCTTGGGGTGCCATACAGCATGCTTGGTCCAAATTTTATCGACCCATTCAAATGATGAAAGGCTGAATTAACCTTCACTGGGTCGAACTCTAGACCTGTGGTGTGGCAGCTTGAAGCTTATCATGATGCCATCAGGCATATTTACTTATATATTCCCTTGAGATTTTGATATTGGACTGACCAAATAAAAAATAAACAGTTCCTATTTGTTTCAGTTATGTTATTTCAATTGAAAAGTTTGTGATGCAGCCTTTTTAAAAATACTTCTTCTAAAAAAATTTTAAGAGGGTAAAATTTTAACAAGATAGAATTTTTCATAATGACTTGGTTGTAATAGCATAAGAGCAAAAAGCATGCTCTTCAACTTTCCTAGGGGTAGGTAAGTGTGTACAAATTTTACTCACTGTGAACATTGTGTTTCTTTTTACATTTTCCAAATGTACTTCATGTGAACTGTGTAAAATGCCTATATTTGCGTGCTTATTTTATGAGAGACTTAACGAGAATTTTCTATTTTTTCAGTCTCCGTGTGAGAGGTCAGCATACTAAGACAACTGGCAGGAGAGGACGTACAGTTGGTGTGTCGAAAAAGAAGGGTTAACCTCAAACTTTGTACATGAAATAATAAACAAAATATATTCCATTTTCTTTTCTCAGTTATGTCTTTTAATTACTAAACACCTGATCATTTTGCCTGAATGAATGTATGAAAAAGAAATGTGTAGCTCATGAGAAAATCAAGGTTCTTGTTCTTCTCTTACACTTGTAATTTAAATTTTTTCTAGCTTTTATAACTTTTTTTTGATCAAATTTAACACATGTAAATGTTTTGCTTACTCTGAAAAATAATTTTGTCTAATGAAAAGTCATTTAGATGATTTAAGTATGGAAAAGAATTAACAATTTAACATTAAGATAATATACTGTAGGATTTTCTTTTATACCCTCTTCTAGGTGTTACATTTTCAATGTGTTTAAAGTTGGAGTAATTCATATTCTACAAACTTAATTAATTTTATGAGGGGAGGCCTTGAGAGTTGAAAGGAAGCAGAAAAGAATTCTGTAAAATGTTAATATTGGAAGTGTACCTTGTATATTTACGTTGTACTTTATAAACATTGTTATCTTATTAAAATACTGAAAGTAGAAGGGAAGAAATGGTAGTGGCTAATTTTTACAGTACAGAAATTTAATGAATAGAGCCTTTTATTTAAAAGAAAAAATATTTTACATAGTCTCCTCTAACAAAACTACTATGGGTTATCAACGTAGGATTACTTATTTGCTTATCTCCTCCTTTTTTTTAAAAACACATTGTAGTACTTTTCTGTTTTAACTGTTTACTGCTACTGGGTTTGGCATGCTGCCAAAATTATAACGCAGGACAATTTTTTTTTTCTCTCCGAAGGACCGTTATTGAGGAACATAATCCTGTGTTAAAATATTTAAGTACACTTACCATATCATTACTGAACATCCCTGTAACTCATCAACAAAATCCCACACACTTTTTTTTTCCAAATATGTACTGGTCACCTCTGAAGAGAAGATCCCTCAGAAAGCGGTCCCTCGGGAGCAGTTCTTTTTTCATGAGGGAGGGAAAGTGTCAAAAGTGACGGTCAATGAAAGAGGAGGAGACTCTCACCAAACACCCACTTTTGCCAAATAACGGTATTTGCCCCAAGGAAGAGTCTAACAGGTGTTTTCTTTCTTCTGTCGTTGGGTAATGTTTTACCCTAAGAAAAGACAGTGTTTACAAGAGACAAGTGGGGAGGAATACACATCTGCAGTTAACAACTGAAAAGAAATTTCCGACACTATACCTAACCTATTGGAATATTAACTGCCGTGATTTGCTGTATAATCTGAAATGTTCAAACGCTGATTTCTTATGTCTATTTTCCAAGTTATTGACTTAAAACAAAGCAAAACATCTTTCATGTTTTCATTTAATTTTTAAATAGGGCTAACAAAAACCAAGTTATGAGAAGATATTTCACAGAGGATGAAATTAAAGTTTGACAAAATATTTCCCTAGTTAAATTGTGGGAAATGGGAAAATTTTATAAAGAATTGAAAAAATAAGTTGCATGAGATTTTTCATTTGAACAGGTCATTAGTGTAGTCATCATAACATTTTAAAGGGCAGTAAAAAATAAGATATATAAGAAATGCTTTACATAAATCAAAAAATTGAATTTGCCGAAACTCTGATAGTAATCAACTCTGTACAATACATGGAATGAAAAAATATCTATAATTAAAAACTACACTTCAGTAGTGTCATTTTTATAATTTATTTGTGCTGTCATCGGTTTCTGAAAGCCCATTTGTTTTATATTTGCATCAATTATTCATATAACTGGCCACACTTATTATTTTAAATGAAAAGAAAATTATTGAAACAGATTGCGTCTCCTATAGTAAAAGAAAAAACTAATAATTGCAAATACCCAGAAATCTGCATCTATAATAATACATTTTTGTATGATCCTGCATTTATAAAAGGAAACATGATTCTAAATTTTATTGAGGATTTCTGAAACTCCCTCACATTACTTCATGAAATAGTAAGTAGTACGATGCAGAGTTAAAAGTTTCAAAATACGTTGATTACATGAAAATAGAAATTAAAACATGCGATGATTTTCTAAAAGTCTTAAATAGTTAAAACGTCATAATTTTTTTTAATGCCTTAAGAGCGATAAATACTTTCTGAGGGAAATGGTATTGGGGTGTTGATTATCCCCGACCCCTCATTTCGAGAATCGACCTCTCTGAGGCAGCAATCTTAAAACCAGTTCCTGAAGGGAGGTCTGCAGTATGTTTATTGACCAGCACTGGTATGAAAACATTGTTTCATAGTGTTTGAAAAAATATAAAATAAGTAAAAATCTGAGAATACAGTGAGGTGTTGCAAGCACTGGGCATGTGGAAAAGGGTAAAATTCCCAAGCTTTGAAAGCATTTGAAACTAGAACTGTTATGTTAGGGTATGTTGCATGGTTTACAAATTACTGAGTAATAGTGATCTCTAATCTGGAAGTAAATTTTATGGGCTGTCCACATCATATTGTGGTGTTCTTCTACAGCTGTGATTCTCAACCACTATGGCGTGAGATTCTTGAAGTGTGCCACCACTGCAAATACAATACATAAGCAAAGTCTATGAAGCAACTAAAAATCTATGAAATGACTGCTATGGGAAAAGCACACTTAATTGCATTTATTCAATTCATTCATAAAAATGATATAATTAACAATTTTTATGTTCTGAATTATCTTAGTTCACAACAGAACATTTCAATGAAATTGATTTGGATTTACAAGAAATTAAAATTTTGTGGAATTTGTGCATTAGTATTTGCACAGACTACTCTAGCTATGATTGTCTGTAAAAGGATTTGTAGCACATGTAAGAGAACATAATGCAGATATATTAGTTAACCATTATTTTTTTGTATCGGGAACACTCATTTCAAAACAATTACCATCAGAATTGAAAATAGTGCTGGAACAATGTGTTAAAATGATATAAAATAAGACCATTAAAAAGTTTCATATTTATTTAGTCAATTATGCCGGGCTATGGAGTCTAAATACGAATTGTTACTGCATATGGAAGTTAGGTGGTTGTCCAGAGGGAAGGTTTTTATCTGGCATGCTTTAATTAAAATGAGATAAAGATTATTTTTGAACAAGATACGGATTTTGTTGGATGACAAAATATGGCTATCTTAAGCCGGCCACTCACGGAGACTTCTGGCGTCTGGGACACCAAACGTCTCCGTCAATGAGGTGTTGGGATGAGACGCCAGATGCCAAACGTCTGGAGTCTCAGTCCAGGCGCGAAAAGTCTTCGTGAGTGGGGTCCTGGACGCCTGAAGGTAGTTTCGAACGAAATGGAAGTAGAAAAATTATTTTTTAGTCCTCAATTTTTAATTCAGTTTATTGAACTCTATAAAAACCTACCGTGCATATGGAAGGTTAATTCGGAAGATTATTCTAATATTTTTTGTTTGTAGAAAATAATAAAAACTTTTTATTAATAATAGTTATAAAGTACAAAATACTTTTTAAAACAGACCATACGCACAAAACTTTAGTGACGAGTTTTGAAGGAATTATCCATCATCCTGCTATGAGAAGGAAATCAAACTTTCATCCCAAAGTCTGAAACTCGTTTGCAAATAATATATTTTTTCCTCTGCCTGTGATACTTATTTCACAGATGTGGCCCGCGGAACTTTACGAATTTACTGATATGGCCCTCGAACGTGAAAGGTTGAAGACTCCTACTCTACGGTATATTTATAGCAAAGACAAAACTGAGTTTTATACCCCGAACTCCGCAAAAACGTCAAACTAAAATGATGCGAGTGAAGCTTGCTTGATGATATAAAATATATTTCGGTACTGATACGAAGTTAACATTTACAAATTAACTTATTCAGAAGTAAACGGCTTAGCTAGAAAAAAATATAGTACTTTCAAAATTTACCTAAGGGGAGTCCGGGACAAAAAAATTTAATCTTTTAATTTACTTCAATCTGTAAGGATTTTTTTTCTTTGAGTATTTCTCTACTTGCATATTTATTTTACTTACATATTTCTCATTGAATGTCTTTATAAATATTGTGGATATGTTAAATTCTTGAAAGATTTAAAATTTTGTTTTTAAATACTAAATTTTTGATTCCGCTAATAAATTTTCCAAACCGGCACTATTTACATGCTTTTTTTTCCCTTTTTAGTGCACGGGGAAGGCTACCAGGTAAGTTATCTTAAGGATTTATAAAAGTTTTGTTGAATAAATTTTTAAACGGCAAAATAAAAAATTAATATTTTGGTGTAACTTTTGCTTCAGGGACAACGTTGTCAGAAATTTAACTCTAAAAAAACAATGGAAACCTGTACAAAGTTTCATAGAGACACCTAGCGAGGAGTTTCAGATTTTAATTTTTTATTCCAAAATATTAAGAAAATAAAAATGGGCCTTTTTTGAAGATTTTGAACCCACTCTTAAAATTTTAAAATAAGCTCAAACTTCTTACCAAAAGAATAAAACTATTTTTAGTGGTTTATAAAACTGGGGTATATTATTTTTTGTATCTTACATAAAAACAAGAATACGTATAATTTAAGAAATATCGGAAAATTAATAACCTTTCAATTGGCTTTACAAATGGTTTAGAGATCTTAAAAGTATTTCTTTACAGATATTGGAGACACATTAATGAGCAGTTTCGAGTGTCTGAGTTCGATACTTTTCACAACATATTTCAAAATCACATACATAAAGTAACGAAATAATTGCGCTTTAAAACTTAAAAGGAAAGGAATAAAACCACTTTTATTGATTTATAAAATCAGGGCATCTAATTGAAAATAAAATCACAGACAATTTTTTTTCTTTGTGGAGGGGAGAAAATGTTTATGCCTAAAACGCACTATTACTTTAATATCACTTACTTGAAATTTAAGGAGAACGCTAAATAATTCAACATAGTTCCTTACGACCGAATTCGAATTCTTATTTTGAATTTAAAGAATCTTATGTTTTTTTAGCTTTAATATGATTTATTGTGTGTATACTTAAAGCGAATAGTATGGATACTTGAATTTATATCGGCAAATAAATAACCATTTAAACTGGATTTAAAAAGATTAGGAAATTTTAAGAAACTTACTAAAAATATCGAAAACATATGTTTATGAGTAAGTTTGTGCCTCTGAATTCGATACTTTACACTATTTCACGTTCATAACGTATATTTAAAGTTACGAAATAATTGTGCTCTTATAAACAAATTAAAGGAGGAGAACAATAACAATATTGAGTGGATTATAAAACGACAAAAATTGCCGATAATTTTTTCCGAGAGAGCATAGTGAGCGTGATTACAGCACGACAGACCTACATGAACTGAGCTAAATCGGGCATCACGAGTGTGCCAAGGCAGGTGGACGAGACGCCAAAAGTCTGGCGCTTCGGACGCCGAGAGTCCCCGTGAGAGCCGATGCCAGGCGTCCAAGGGGCCAAAACTCCCGGCGTCCCAGATGCCAGAAGTCTACGTGAGTGGCCGGCTTTACTTATCTGATACTTTTGTCATATTTAATAACACAAATACAAGTATCAAGTACTGAAAGAAAATGTTTTAAACTCAACCAATAAATTGATGGGATTTTAAAAAAAAATTACCTTATATATTCGTCTCTGTCGCCTAAACATCCGTTCTCTTATATTTGCGCCCTGTGTTCGTATTATCTCTAAAAGTAACTAGGCTAAATAGGCTCCAATAAAGTAATGGATTGCACGATGAAGACAGTATATTACACATGTTCTCATAGCCAGTGTGGTAAAGGAGCAAGTTATGAATCTCCGTCGCGGAATCAACAGAGTGCAAAATGTTATATAATCTTGCTTAGTAAATGCTATTCACCAAAACTGATAAAAAAAAAATCCATTAAAAAATGTTGACCGGGTAAATCGTCTTATGTAACGGAAACATGCAGACATACAACAGAGGATAACTTTAGTTGCCGAAACCAGACCATTTATGTTTTCAGGAAGCCTGTTTGTTGATTAAACCTCTAAATATGATTAAAAAAATATTTTTGATTGTTAATAAACAATCCTTTGTACTGCTCTTATGCTTAGAAATTTCTTCACCGCAATTTACTTTAGATACATATTTCGGTATTCTTTTCTAATTACTGTTTAAACAATTCCTTCACATTTTCGATGGGTTTTTTTTTTAACAATTTTTACATATTGAAATCTTATACTGCTAAAATATTTGTTGAAAAAATCGGTCTATTTCAACAATGCGAAAGGGAATTTCATAATAAACTTTATATATAGTTTATCTGCTTTACATAGATGAGAGCATTTTAATAGTTGGATGTGACCATGACAGATGAAAAATAACTTACCAAAATTATTGCATCTATAAAAATTTATCTGAGACCGAAAGCATTTATATAGGGAGGCGTATCGACGAAGAGCTCGCTTATTCCCGGACAAGATGTACAATGGGGCGTGACATGCACACGAGTAATACCGTAAACACTGGAATTATTGACTACTTTTTATAGCACCGCACAGGTGGGAACACCGTACAGATGAGTCAACATTGCTCCCTTGGTGCCACCTCAATTTTGATCGAGCAACCCCCAGGGGCGACATCTTGAGGGCTCGCACCTTCCCCCAATCCACAGACCTCGTGGATGTACTTTCCGGTCTACGAATTTAACGTACCCATATCCGGCCTAGAAACGAAAGTATTTAACCCTTTGAGGGGCAACAACCTCTACCGATTGCAAGGTGCAGATTTTTCCTCCGATTTTTTTTAACCTAAAGAATCTTGAAAAATTTTCCAATTAACTGTTGCAAAAGGTTTTTACTTCTTTAAACTGATAATAGATGGCAGTACTAACCATTTTTCTGCTCATTTAACTGGAATACATTGAATGCAAGTGAAAAAAAAGACTAGATTTAGGCGTTTGCACTGTGCAAACGGCGCCTCTCAAAGGGTTAATGGCGTTTGTCGGGATTCGAATTGAGCACCTTCCGTTCGAAGCCTGCCTTGGACCTTATATCTTAAAAACTGTCACAGTGCACTCATTACTCCCTCTGTGAGACAGTCTATTTGATGTACTGATGTCTGACTAAACTGACAGCGACCGAGATATAGGAAATAAACGCCGTATTTAAAAGCTTGATTTTGAATGTTGTGTGAAAATTCCCCCAAATGTTTTATTCTTGCAAAGTATCAGAAATTGTTAATGCGGTACCTCGGTAGAATATTCCTAGTCCTAAATGCTTTGAACCAAGGTATTTCGGATTTTTTGAATACACTATGAAACTGACGAAAAGTGTAAAAAGAAGTGCGCTTTTTGATAGTTCTTTTATTTAACACAAAGAGCTTGGATACAGATGAAAGTAACATTAATAACTTTTCATTTACTACGCTCGTAATAAACATGTGATTGATGGTTCCAGGAAGAAAGAGATACCGGGATGGTGTGGTCTTTTGTCTTTTTTTATTAACCTGTCTCATTAATTATTAGGTTTACTATCTCCGTAATTTTACACGCATCTCCTTCATTCTCTCTCTATTATTCTCAGGGGTTTTATTACTGTTCCTGCATATGTCCTTTTAAAATTGGATAAAAAGCAGAGAATGATAGATAATACAACAAAAGAAGCACTCTCGGTTTTCCATGTATACTAAGGGCCTGTTCACATAGGAGTCCGTTGCGTAGCGTTAAGGGAAAAATGACGTTGAGACGAAAATAAAGCAATCATAGGCGTTAAAAAGTCATTGCTAATCGTTTGGAGGCATATGATTGGTTTATTTTCGTCTCAACGTCATCTTTTCCTTAACGCATCGCAACGGACACCTATGTGAACAGGCCCTATAAGGTGCGCCTATAAAGTAACCGGACAAATTAAAAGATCAAATGATAAAATAAAAAAGTGAAAGAATAATCGCCTGGCTAGAAAGACAGACATCTCAACTCTTGTTAAAGCCAGTTTAAACTGGTTATTTAGTCGTTTGCATATCGAAACAACGTAGTAATTTTCATTTACTGAGAAGGCATTGTACAAAAAAAAATTTGTTTCGGAATGGAACAACGTTGTAACATTAAATTTTGTTACAAATTAGGTAAATCTGCTACCGAAACTTTAGAGATTATTCGAACAGTATATAGTGATGCATCGTTATCAAGAACACAAGTGTATGAGTAGTGCAACCGCATTAAATGTGGGCAAGAAAGCACTGAAGATGAACCAAAGACAGGGCGCCCTTCAACTTCAAAGAATGAGGAAAATGTGGAGAAAATTGTTCTTTGGTAAAAGCTGATAGACGTGTAACAACTCAGCAACTTTCAGACATGCTTGGGATAAGCAAAGAAAGCTGTAAATTAATTTTAATTGAAAATCTGAAAATGAAAAAAGTTTGTTCTCGATTTGTGCCTCGGATTTTGACAGAACAGCAAAAAGACAGAAAAGCTTGCTGTGAAAATTTGCTGACTACTGCGCAAAAGGACAGCAATTTCTTAAAGTGTATTTATTATAGCAGGAGATGAGACCTGGTGCCTACAATACGACCCAGAAACAAAAAGACAAAGTGCACAGTGGAAAGGACAGTCTTCTCTCGTACAAATAAAAGCACGGATGTCAAAATCAAAGACTAAGGTGATGCTGATTGCATTTTTTGGTTACAAAGGACTTATTCACCACGAATTTGTTCCTGAAAATCCAAACAATTAATCAGTATTTTTACAGGGATGTGCTTTTTAGATTAACAGGATAAGGCGAATTAGGGAGGAACTGTTTGATTCTGGGCAATATTTTCTTTTACACGACAATGCTAGGCCCCATACAGCAATTTCTGTACAACAATATCTTGCTAAGCATTCAATTACAGTGATAAATCACCCACCATATTCTCCCGACTTATCGCCATCTGATTTTTTCATTTTTCCGAAGCTTAAGATAGCCATGAAAGGACAGAGATTCGAAAAAGTCTCGGATATTGAATCAAATGTTACACGTTTTTTGCGAACGGTTAGTTCTAATGCCTATAAACAGTGTTTCGATGACTTGAAAAACCGTTGGAAAAATTGTATAGACTCCTTTGGCGATTATTTTGAAGGAGATAACCAAATTTATTTGAAGGTGAGTAATATTTTTCTTATTTATAAAAAATTGTCCGGTTACTTTATGGGCGCACCTTGTATAATCATGATTTATAGTTTATTAATTCTGTTGGCACAGTTTAGCCTTCCTTCCTTAAAAGTGAATTAATTGAGAATTGTCAAGCTGCAAACTACACATTGATGTACCTATGTTTAAAATTAGAGCCAGCATGTATTAAATTCAAACCACTTTCAGTAGCCATATAATTTGTACAGATGCTCACTATCAAAATATAATACTGATTGTTTTTCTTCTTAAAAGTGACATGACATCGTACACGAAAAGCGTTCTTTCTCCTTACTCAGGATAGACAGAATAACGCATTAGACAGAGTCATTCAGTATTATTATTCATTCAAAATTTACTTTCATTATTACCAGAATTTACATCAGAATACACTTTGATCAAATTTATATTATTAAAACGATTATATCTCCTACGATACTCAAAATCTGAACTCGGCTGCAGGGAAGTTCATATATAGAGAGCAGATCAATGTAGTTAGTCATAAGCAGCTTAGAGCGATACATTACTGGAACATCTCCATGTCAATCGTTGCGGAACTGTCGGTGGGGTCGCACAGAGTTGACCCCGTGTTTTCGGGGGCCTAGAAGTTCTGCGAAGCGTAGCCGACGAGTCCCGAAAAAATGCGAGGACAAATGATACGAAAATGGCGGCCTAATTAAACAAACTACGATCTACCGAGTGAAAGTTTTTGATGTTGCCGGTTCGAAGGTCGCTGGAACCGTGACCCGTGGAACATCAGCAGTCACATCAGAATGTAAGGGGGAGGGGAGGAACATAACGGGGAAAATGAAAACTTGTAAAGGAATTTCTCAGTAAAAAAAAATAATAATGGAATCTCATGTTGAATTTTTTTTATAATTTTTTCTCTTGGAAAAATTCAGGGACGTAATACACACCATTTTAACATTTATCAAGATTGCCACAAATTACGATCATTTAACTATTTACAAGTGTGCTAACAACTTCAGGAGATCTATGCATGTCATTTCATGTAAAAAACAAACAAGTCTCAAACAAGTTGCGAAGATCCGGTACACAACATTTCCATATTTTTTCTATTTACGTGCATTTTGGAATGATTGTTCCTTCTTAAATGTGTCTTTATATAATTATTATTAAACATGCACAAATACTTGTTGAGTTTTTGATTTATCTGCTGAACCTATAGATTTTATCTTCATAATTTTTCAGCTTTTGAGGTCAAGAAAAATTTCAAAATAATTTGTGGTCGGAATTTATAAAAATTTTATTTATAGAATTATATTCGATAGGGAAAGAAAAATCTTTTTTTTTTCAGAATAATTTTTGCTTCAGGGAAATAATTTCCCATTTTTTTTTCTCACGATCAAAAATGTTACAGACATTTTATGGAAAACATAGAAAAAGGAACACAGTACAATTTTCATAGAAACACCTATCAAGGAATTTTACATATACCTAATTTAGGAGGGCAAATCAAAGAAAATTCCGTGCCGAGATCTTATAGGCACAGCTGTTACGGATGTTCTGCGCCTATAAATCGTTTATGTACAGCATAAATGTGTAATCTTGCGAAGTAATAATCGTAGAAATATTCAATTTAATTTTTTAAAAATTCTATACGTTCTAGAGCAGGGGTTCCCAAACTTTTTTCTACATCGACCACTTTTAAAAGAATTCTTCATCAACCCCCCCCCCCCCTCACATTTTTCTCTATAATATACAGCATACAACATAATTATAATACTAATAATTTCACATAAAGCACTTAAAGATAACAATTTGACTTAGAATATGAACAAAAAATTAGAAAAAGTGGTTCATCAGGTTTATGTTTTATTATTTTTGTACTATTTTCATTTTTAATTTCACAAATATAAACAAGATTTCAAAAAAACAGATTGTAATCGCCCAACATCGCCAAGAAAAAAACGAAACTGCTTCTGATTGGTTGGACTCGTGCTGTTTAACGTCCAGTGGATTTCCCAGTTCTGCCTAGTGAAGGTACACAAATAAAAGCCGACGGCGGCATTCTAGGCATATACAAAAGCGTCCTAACAGTCGACTTTAGATGCACGGATTACTCCGCCCTATGCAAATCTGTATTTATACATATTAAGTATTCATAAATTACAGCGACCCCGGCTAGTGCCTATACGCTTTGATCAAACTGTC